>WNGS01166226.1:1783911-1794642 GCA_020271785.1 Procambarus virginalis | reverse complement strand
AAACTGAAAATGAAGACTTTGTGTGTGGTAGTTGAGCGGGTGTTGGTGGGTGGGGATGATCCTGATGAGCACACGCTGGCTGCTGAGGTATTGTCTCTGGAGCAGCTGCTGAGCAGGATTAAACCCGCCACCAGGGAGATCCCGGACACATCACACAGGATTCCGGCAAGCGCTCCAAGTCTTGATCCGCTCCGGAATTCTTGCATCCTCTATTTCGTATTCTGGCACAGTATATTCTTATTCGTGTGTTGTTAGTCTGAAAGTACTGATGAATTCCCTTTCGAAAAGAATAGGCCTACCTAAGAGCTAACTAGGCTACTGTGATTGTTGCTAGAGTCTAGAAGAAGAGGTCATAGATTTAAAAATACCTACCCTGACATTTAAAATTTATATAATGTATATGTTTATTTGTCTTTTAAATGGGTCTTCCACTCCAGAGCTACATATTTAACACAGAGTACACTGTTCTGTAATATTTTTCCCAGATGCTCAAGGATACACGAATGTTTGATACTTTTGCACACGCCGATGATGTTATACTGTTGTTGGTCTGTCTGTCACATGCCTTCATTATCTATTACCGGAGACACCGAAATGTTTACACCATCTACAGCAGTCTGGAGAGGAATGTTAAAATATTCTTCAGCAGTGTGGTGGACTGTTAACATGTTCTCCAGGAGTGGGAGGATAGGAGTGGGTCGGGACAGAGCGACACTAGCCACACCCTCGACACTTGGGTAAGACAATCACTCAATATGTCAAGGAAACTGCCGGGTCAATATGACTACTTGTACTCTAGGGTGTGGGGGAATTATACCATTTGTTATTAACAACATTAAACGGTGTGAATAATGAGTAATAACGAGACGGAAGCACAGACTGGAATGTACTTTCCGAGGGCCACACAACTTTGGCCTGATGTGGGCCAGAGTTGCAGAGTTACAAGACATAATTCGTTAGTCGGGGACAGGAAGCCCGTACTGAGGCTTATCAAGGTCTCCTTAGGTCAACTACTGACCTTCCCGGGATGCAACACCAACAGAGCCTAACTCCCCGGAAATTTACTGCTGGGGGTAAACAGAGGCATCCATTAGTAGTAGTAGTAGGCATCCATCAGTCATAAGAGACTATGAAGTTACACTTGGTTGTCTGTCTGGAGTGGCCTCTCCAGAGCGCAAAGTCAGGGTAGGTTGATATGGAGGGAGAAGCTGTCACCATGCAGCAGGTCCCCCCGCCCCTCTCCACGGCGCCGAGTCTCCATTGGAAAGGCAAACGCCAATACGATTGGTTCCAGCGCCGTCGCAGGAACTGTCTGAACGAGGCTGAAGGCAACAACGAACTGCCCCCAGGGGCTCCGCTCCGGAGTTAACCTCGAAGTTGGTTAAAAGAAGGCACAGGGACTCCAAACCCGGAGACCGCCGTGGTCGGGGTCGGAGAAGAACTACCCCAGCAAGGACAAGAACGACCCCAGCTCCTGAAGCAGAGCCTGGGGGCGCCGCCCGAGCCCCAGGAGGTGGACGGCCGGTCCCGCTACGGGTTCCTGACAAAGATCGTCACAGCCTCTTTCACCCGAGGCCCGCTTCCTTCTTGACCAGCAGAAGGAGGAGTAATAATAGTAATTATAGTAATTATTATTATAATTTAGTATATAATAATAATTTGTACTGACGTACAAATAAATAATATTATTATTATAATAATAACGTAATTACGATGTAATGGTCATTGTGACAACAGACAACATCACCGTGACGACCCAGAGGCATCGGGTGAAAGGAAACGTGCCACAACGTTTCTGTCCTACGCGGGGATTGAACCCGGGTCCGTCGACTGTGAGACGATGGGGGGGCTGTGGCCGCCATGCCGTACACACAGTGGTGTGGACCTTGGGGTGTACACAACGCTAAACGCACCAAACAAAAAATACTTGTGTTTAATATTCTTCGCTCAGAATACGTACGCTGCCTGTGTGATAAAAGGTAATCATAAGTTCTCCTCTAGTCACTTACCTTCTCAATTTCCAGGGTGAAAAGCCTCGCATTGGTAAACGTTGTTGTGTTATTACTGCTCTTGTATTCTTGGCTTGTCACATTCACAGCTGCGTTAATGGTCCGATTATAGGTTTGTTATTGTTTTTACAAAGAAGCGTCGCTCTTTAATATTCACGTTGCTCTGTTCATTCAGAAAATATGACTTGCCGCGAGACTATTCGGCCGTACTGACCAGGGGGATTTAACTCGTCTTTTAAATAAAGGTTTAAAATCCATTGTGTATTGTAGCCGCCCCAAGCTGATGAATTAAATGTTACACAAATCCAACACGCGGAGACAATAGTAAAAATACTGACTATCGCTGAGGTTAAGTCGGTATATGTACATAGGCAAAGAAAATGTTAGGTATGGACCCCAAAACATCATGCCGCGTGCTGTTCTGGTTTGGAGAAAAGCTTCAAATGTACAAAATATGGACTCTTACGGACTAGAATAGTCCATATTTGGTACAAACACATGGCGGACCCAACGGTCCTATGTTTTGATGACGGGCTAACTTTAAAAATAAATAATAACATTACGTTTGAGCTTTTGTTAAAATTGCTTTACTCGCTTCCAATTTTAGTGCCAAACACCTAGCCTGGGCCAAATTATGTATACCAATTATATTTAGGCATAGTATGTACTAGCTCTATCTAGAAATCCAACATTATGTTTGTATCTCATCTTGTATGTACTTTTACCTGAATAAACATTTATATATTATTATTATTAAATACTTAATAATTTGTTGAGAAAATACAGATTTATATTATTCTGTATGAACAAATCCTCCGGGAAGAGCGACATCTTGGTTGTGTTTGGCTTAAGGAAGGTTGAGAACACATGTTGCACTCAGTAACCCAATGTTGAGACACTCACAGCGTCATCATCTATGTCAACAAATGATTCGGCAAGAATCTTTATTAATAGGAGCGGTCAGAGCGCGGTTATACTTACAGATGGAAGCTGCTACACAGTTTCACCGCTTGCTATGTAGGTCGCGCCATTGTTCCTGATGTTGGTCTCGAGTGTCGGGGGTCGGGCCAGTATGGGAGTCTACCCTTGAGTGAACTTTAAATGAACTCGTGCCCTCGTTATCTTTACATATTAATGCTTTCACACACACAAAATTTTTATTCTAAGTGCATAGCGATCAAAATATCTGCAGACATTCACTCGAGTCACGACTGTTAGTGACGCTGAAGACGATGTAATGAGGTTGATGGAGCCCTGGGTAGTGAGCAGGGAGGCCCGGGGACTCGCTATATAATGTGGGGAGAGGAGTGACGTTGCCATTTGTCTGGTGGCATTGACAGTGAAAACACCCACCTCTCATCTTCTTGTGGCTTCACAGTGAGTTACGTTTCGTATTATTAGTCAGTTTCTGATTAATTATTATTTGATACCATGTGGGAATGTAAGAGCCGCAAGGAGAGTATAGAGTTCAGGCAAGGGGACCAAATATATACATATGTGTATGTATATTTAGTTGGTGTTGTGGTTAGAACACTACCTTGGTACTTCCTGGTGAGAGTTCGCATCTCTGCCACGGTAAATGGATATAAAATATGTGTGTGTTCTGGTATTTAGTATCTCTGTGTGCAGGATCGAACTGTCAGCTCTTGGATCCTGATGTTTTAAGTACTATCCGTTTGATGCCGTATTTACTGACTCTCAACCACTTTTTATATCTACTGCATATATTTATCTTTCTCACACAAACACATATCCCCAGTATGTAGCCCGTAGCAGCTGTATAACTCAAGTACTGATTTACTGCCAGATGAACAGAGGCATCATGTGAATGAAACTAGTATTGAACTACGACATCTGAGCGCTGTCCGCTCAGCCGTGAGGACTGTGTGTGTGTGTGTAATTCTAGAGCTAATACATGCATCACGTCTCTGACCGCAAGGGAAGAGCGCTTTTATTAGTTCAAAACTGGTGTGTGTGTCTGTAAGAGGAAAGGTAATTGTCAGGAGAAAGCACAAAACCATCAGGACTATAGCACTGGAAGGTAAATGACGATAAGGATTTATGATACAGAGGACTGGTTGAGTAGGGTATGAGAAAGTGTAAGTTTATATTGTGTTCGAAATGTCATCCGGTCGTTAAGAAAGCCCGTATATATTTACCGTTGGAAAGGTGAGCACAGATATATTTGAGTGTGAATGGGTTTGTGTTAGTAAGAAAAGAGATAGTTGACGCCTAGATATTGACTTCCAGACATGAGGAAACAGCAAAGCCTAATTCGGATAGACTGAAAAACAACACTCTGCCAAGAACGGTTTAACGTGACATTTTTTCAATAAACATAACGAAATAATGTTCACTTCATTATATCAACTGAGCATTACTCAAAATAAAATCACATTACGGGGCAGTAAAAATCATCAGCATAATTAAATTTTAATTAGTCTCGTTAGGCGGCGTTCACACAAGCACGAAAAGCGTCAATCATTAGGGTTTATTAATTCAATTACGCCCAGTTGTTGATAAAACTGGTATTACTGACAAAATTATCATCAATGATAACAACTATTACTGACAAACAATTATCAATGATAACAACTATTACTGACAAACTATCATCAATGATAACAACTATTACTGACAAAATTATCATCAATGATAACAACTATTACTGACAAAACTATCATCAATGATAAAACTATTATACTGACAAAACAATCATCAATGATAACAACTATTACTGACAAAATATCATCAATGATAACAACTATTACTGACAAAACAATCATTAATGAAAACAACTAATCATTGATAAAACTAGAATTACTGAGCGTAAATGCAACACGTTAATACTGCAAACATTTGACAATAAGAGAGAGAGTTTCAGGAAGTAATGCTGGAACCGGCGATGAAAGTTGTGCCTTTTGGCCCGTGTACTTAAACCTTTGGTGGCAAACACTTGTTGTTTGGCGAGTGACGGCGACTGGCCCGTCAGCCACAGACTCCAGAGAGAGAGATCTTTGTCAAATGTTACCTACCTCGTGTACTTTGTCCACGGTAATGTCCCATATTTACTGTGTTGGTACTTCTTCAACAACTTGCTGTTATCATTTACGGTGAGTCAAATGCATCTTGCAGAAACTTAAAAAACACTTTAGCGCTTTCGGCGCAGCGTAAAAAACGAGAGCGAACCTGTGCTTTGGGCGTCGCGCGCTTAAGCGGTAGGAGCGAAAAGTGTATATCTCTTACTGTCCTGACACTAATTGTAGACCTACGAATTTAAATTTGGTATCACTGTGTTCGCAATAGAATTCTCTATAAGAACATACATATAAAATACTGCCAAACAGAAACTGTTTGAAACAGTTCAAACCGAAACAGAAGCTCTCGCCAAACTGTTTGGCGAGAGCGCCAAACAGCAACAAATGTTTCCACTCTCTTAATGATTGCGATGACCACATTATCCTACATCATTGATTATGGTATCATTGGAACCGCAATAAATTCTCTATACGGACATATGCATATAAATATAGAATCAATGTCGCAACCAACCCACAAGACGGTTGGAAGTAGCTGAAGTGTTACCCGCGGCGGCATATCGGCACCATACAATTGTTATACCAAGATGAATCACTGCCATGCCGTTTTCTTTAATAAGCTCTTCGGTTATTAGAAAAAACGTAAATTTCATGGTGAACATTTTGAGACTAACTAAAAGAAAATCGCATAATACATAAAATTTATACAATTATTTAACCATTGGACGCCAGCCGGAGTCCAGAGGGCAGAATCAGGAAAAAAAGATTGGACGCTAACGACCGGTCGCTAAGCGCGAAAGTATTAAAATAAGTTTTTTTTTTACGGTTCGACAATCGAACAAACGCAAGACATTTGGTGGTGTTAACACCACTGCTTTGTTGGCAGCAGCCTGACGGACTCTCTTGTCAATATGTATTTTTAAGACACAGAACATTACAGTGACGACCCTCTTGTGAGTATAGTGATCACTGTGACACAGAACATCACAGTGACGACTCTCTTGTGAGTATAGTGATCACTGTGACACAGAACATTACAGTGTCGACTCTTGTGAGTATAGTGATCACTGTGACACAGAACATTACAGTGACGACTCTCCTGTGAGTATAGTGATCACTGTGACACAGAACATTACAGTGTCGACTCTTGTGAGTATAGTGATCACTGTGACACAGAACATTACAGTGACGACTCTCCTGTGAGTATAGTGATCACTGTGACACAGAATACCACAGTATGAGAAATTATGAGTACTCAGGAGAACGGTAGAGAAAGTGCAAAATGTTATAAGCATTGAGGAGGAATAGCCAGGAAGGTGTGAGGACTTATGAGTAGTGAGGAAGAGTGTGGGGGGCTACCACATGTGTCGAAGATACACCTGAGGTGTTTTATGTTAAAGGTGAACTACTGACCAAGCTCCTCTCTCTCTCACCCAGGTGGCTAGCCCTCCCTTCACCCAGGTGGCTAGTCCTCCCTTCACCTAGGTGGCTAGTCCTCCCTTCACCTAGGTGGCTAGTCCTCCCTTCACCTAGGTGGCTAGTCCTCCCGTCACCCAGGTGGCTAGTCCTCCCTTCACCTAGGTGGCTAGTCCTCCCGTCACCCAGGTGCTAGTCCTCCCTTCACCTAGGTGGCTAGTCCTCCCGTCACCCAGGTGGCTAGCCAGCGCATTGGTCATGCCACTAACCATCACCTCAGTCATGCCACTAACCATCACCTCAGTCATGCCACTAACCATCACCTCAGTCATGCCACTAACCATCACCTCAGTCATGCCCCAACACCTGGAATAGCGTCTCAATATGGTGGTTGGGACCTTGTGAGAGTAGTGACAGGTGTTGACCAACACCCGCAGCTGGTGGTCCATGTGTGCGTGTATCTACATATTTGTGATGGCGGACGAGTGAACCTAAGCTCTCGGGCGCCATCTTTTAGCTCCCTGATGCCTATAATCTTGGTCCTCTGTCATGTATATACTAAAGAAATACTTTCCTATATTCCTCAGATTCATTTATGTTTACTGTTATCTCATGTTATTCATAATACAGCTGTGTGTTTTCCTGTATCCCTGATTACTTTGTATTATTATCTTTCCCTGTGATGTAAGGCTCAATTATAATATATCATTGTACCCAAGCTCATATTGGCAGAACCTCCCCGCCTTATCTATATGGTGCTTGTGGTTTAAGAGTTGTTGGTTATGTATACTCCTGGTAGGTAGTGCTTGGATGATACATGCTATAGAGGTGAGGATAATACTCTAATTCCTAATATATATTAAATTGCTTAAAACACTAAACTATTTTCCTTCATAGTATATTTACATAATACTCTAGCTAAATACTACCTGGAGTATTATACGTGTATAATACTCTAGGGAAGGGAATAATGTTCTAGGTAGGTTGTGTGTTTAGTGAGACTTGAAATTTGTATCATTTGGCATAGCATGCAATGGGTGAGGGGTCGACCCCAACCCGCCTATGATCATCCCCAGACGACATCCAGTCACCCTGCAATGTTTTGTGACGCTAACCTTCCCTTCCCCGGCCTCAACAGACATTTTCTGTTAAAGATATAGGTATACTAGTATATCTTGGGAGGACATTCTCATTAATATATACGGTATTGAACGCAACAGCATTTTTACAATTGTTAATATTCTTATAAATATTTTCCTTTCTACGTAAATACTTTCTATCAAATAATGAGTAAAGAAACTAGTTTACTTAGACTTTGTAGTTTATTTCAACGTTTCGTCAACAACGTGACATCTTCAGCAATATGCACACAGTAAGGATAAGACAAGAATATTAGACGAATATGAAGTTGTTTGAGATTCAGCTACTGCGAACAAAATGTTCCAAGTAGCACGGGCTATGGTGAGCCCGTAGTGCACTTACCTCACACAAGAGCGGGGGTGTAACTGGCTGTGTAAAATTATGTAACAAATCGACAGATATATAGATGAAAGGCTAGCAACGAGTCATGTCAGCTTTGTGCTTGATTGAAGATTAAGCTACCTAAGAGGCGGGATCACGGAGCTCACCTTATAAAGATTGTTGAATACTTCGCGTAAATGAAGTGTTCAGGTTTTTTCAACTTGGGTAAGCTTAGGGTAGTAACTCATAGCGTCCCCCTAGCAACGTCTCCAGGAGGCCCACCAGGGGGCTAAGACGCCACATCTCAAAGTGGCATAGAGAGTGACTGGGTGAGTGTTTCAAAGGCGTCAGGTGAAGGAGAGTGTGGGCGTGTGTTTGCCTGTCTCCCGGGCCAGCCTCAGGGGCTCTGGGACGCTGGTGGAGGCGTCGCTCACTGTTGGTTTGACCTTTTTAATGCATGCCATCCGTGACGCTAGCAAGGGTCGCCGGCCGCTGGTGTGGGTGCTTTTAAGACGGTCCGGGTATGTTTGAGCCGTCGTGGGTACTGTCTCGTCTTCACCCACTTGTAGAGGGGACATGATCTTAACATAAAAGATAGTGAACAGGCTACATATATACTAGAGGTAGTACCCAGAGTTACTCGGGTGACAGAAGCCACATCTTCACTATACACTATCTTCATTACTGTAACCATCTTTACCACATATTGTCTTCATCAGTGTAATCATCTTTACTACACAGCCATCGTCACTAACCGTCTTTATTACACATAGTTTCCTCACCATAATTATCTTAATTACTCAACCATCATCAGGACAAACAACCTGTAACACTGTAAACGTCTGCACTACACACGACCATCTTCATCAGTGTACCCATCTTCACTAACTATTGTCTTCACCTTTGTAACCATGACAATCGTTAGTGACCGTTCTCGCGAGCGTTCCCACCGTCAAGAAACTGTGGTACTAAAGTACCCTAACCTAACCTACCAGAGGACCCCAAGCAGAAAACGGGACGTTATGTCACTTTCGCGAGCCGCTACCATTGTCTAGTACGACAGTTTTTGGCCATAAGTAGAGTATACGTCCAAATGGGACGTGCTATTAAGAGGACCTTGTTACAAGACTGTCCAGGCACTGTTGCGTTCCCTATCTACAACCTTCCTTCTCTACCTTCCCCACCTCCCTTACACTCCATAACGTTCCCTACCCTTCACTACCTTCCTTCTCTACCTTCCCCACCTCCCTTACACTCCATAACGTTCCCTACCCTTCACTACCTTCCCTCTCTACCTTCCCCACCTCCCTTACACTCCATAACGTTCCCTACCCTTCACTACCTTCCCTCTCTACCTTCCCCACCTCCCTTACACTCCATAACGTTCCCTACCCTTCACTACCTTCCCTCTCTACCTTCCCCACCTCCCTTACACTCCATAACGTTCCCTACCCTTCACTACCTTCCCTCTCTACCTTCCCCACCTCCCTTACACTCCATAACGTTCCCTACCCTTCACTACCTTCCCTCTCTACCTTCCCCACCTCCCTTACACTCCATAACGTTCCCTACCCTTCACTACCTTCCCTCTCTACCTTCCCCACCTCCCTTACACTCCATAACGTTCCCTACCCTTCACTACCTTCCCTCTCTACCTTCCCCACCTCCCTTACACTCCATAACGTTCCCTACCCTTCACTACCTTCCCTCTCTACCTTCCCCACCTCCCTTACACTCCATAACGTTCCCTACCCTTCACTACCTTCCCTCTCTACCTTCCCCACCTCCCTTACACTCCATAACGTTCCCTACCCTTCACTACCTTCCCTCTCTACCTTCCCCACCTCCCTTACACTCCATAACGTTCCCTACCCTTCACTACCTTCCCTCTCTACCTTCCCCACCTCCCATACACTTCACTACGTTTTTCTACCCTTCACTATCTTTTCTAACTTTAAGACCCTGTCTACCCTTGACCACCTTCCTTACCGTTAACCAGGTTTCATACCCTTCACCAGCTTCCCGCCTCTTCACCAACTCTGCCCTTCACCACTGTAACCATCTTCAATATACACTGTCGTTTCTTTTGGTCACTCTCCTAGCCAGGGCTCGAACCCAGACGAAATCGCTCGCGAGATGCATGCCGAGTGTGGTACCACACTTATGGGAATTTGTGATTGTTTTTTTATAATTAAATTATTCACTAGATTTCAGAGGTAAAGAATATCGCAACCTATCCCAGGATTTTACCCCATCATCAATATGATGATGTGATGATATATAGGTCTAATACACACAGACAGCACCGCTCCTGTGCCAGGTAAGTCCTCTACGGGCTCACCATAGCCTGTGCTACTTGGAACTTGTTCCGAGTAGCTGAATCTATAACAACAACAACATAGGTCTAATATTCAGTGTTTGTCCCCAGGTGGCCAGCGAGGACTACCGCAGCCAGACACGGTGGAGACCTGGCCATCACCTTCTAAACGCCCAACCACCTTCACTATATCAACAAAGTCTTCCCCTGGACGTTGGGAGCGCTGGGAAGATCAGTAACGCCTGAGACACTGTCAACGTGTTGAGGTTTGACAGCAAGTTGCCAGAAGGTGACTGCCGCCAGTCATGAAGTCGGTGATGGTGACAGTGACGGTGGCGTTATGGGTGTCAACGGTGGCCCGAGGCTCACCACAACCTATCGGCGAGTGTAAGGTGAGGTCACACTCGGCGCGAGGTCACACTCGGCGCGAGTTAACACTCGGCGCAAGGTCACACTCGGCGTGGGGTCACACTCGGCGTGAGGTCACACT
>WNGS01166226.1:1731823-1743220 GCA_020271785.1 Procambarus virginalis | reverse complement strand
ACAGTGGAAGATATTATTTTATTAAAATACTATATTTCTGAGTTATCCCATTCAAATGTTTCTGAATGCAAAATCATCCCTGGACCCAATGGACAGGATCATTCCAGTCAGGGTATAGGATGACATTCTGTAGCAGCACAACAAGGACATTTATAAGGACAGTAAATTATTTCCAAACATTCCTGTTGGATAATATTAGTGCTATGGAGACACAGAGTGACCTCAGAAGGCTCGTTCATAAGCACTCCAAGCCCTCCAAACCCTGCTTGGCATCAGAATGATTACCAAGTTGCACTTAAGCAAACCACTATTTAGTCTACATGATGACTAACCTTAACCACCATAGGAAACATTGAAGTGTGATGCAGGTAATGTGTGAAATCCTGACTTGGTATCAGGTGGATGCCTTTGGAATCCTAGTGGATTTAGTTAAATCCCAGATTACATTATGGTAGGCGATTTGAAACCGTCTAACCACCGAAGCCTTAGATGTCAAGACTCTTGAATTTCAAAATCAAACTGGAAAAGATTATGAAGGCAAATGAGGGGAAACCTTCAACAAGCCACTGGCTTCCTGTCCTTGTCAAGCCACTAGTGTTAGTGGCCCTCAGGTAAATTCAGGTAAATTACTTTTGTAGCATAATATGATTCAGTGCTTTGAGGCATGTGCTTGGAAGAACCCAGTGTGCAGGTTTAAATCCTCCTCATGGCTCCTACAGATTTTCTCATTGATAAATGCATGTTAATTGATATATCACATGATTGTGATTTATTTGTGCATTTGAAGAGAAGCACTTGGGGGATAGAACTCCTATACCACACCAGAATGTATGTGGGTAATGTGTGAAACCCTGACTTGGTATCAGGCGGATGCCTCAGGAATCCTAGATGATTGAGTTGAACCCCAGGGTACATTGCAGTACTTATGTAGCATATCAGGATACAGTGGCTTAAGGTGTGTGATTGGGAGTTCCCTTTAGCATGCCACAGTAATTAACTCTAATGTGTCAGCTACTAATTACTAAGACACTTGAAATCATATTCACTATTAATGACATTTGTAATTTCATTAATGACATCTCTAATTACAACTAATACATGCTCCCAATGTTCCACGAATCACTTAGGAAAGCCAAAGGTGACCAAAATGTTTCCCACCATACAGAATAATGATCAATTTGCCAAGTCAGGTGAAGCATGGAATATAAGCCATCAAGAATGTAGTGTCAGCTGTCTAACTCTAATAGTGGTTCAGTGGCAAATGCAGATCTTCTGCAATGCCAGCGACATTCCATCACCTATGTAACACTTGACAAGTCTAGTTTCATCTCTCTCACAAGAAGCTACAGCCTCACTACAAAAGTTGTATTAAATACTGTACCTGTAAATACAGTGGAACAGCTGATTCCGGCCATACTCAAGCTTACTGCTCTCACCATCAATTTGAGCTTAATGATCCCACCCGCATCTGAGCTTTATGGTCTCGCCTTCTTTCAAGCTTTCTACTCCCAGCTATACCCAAGCTCTGCTCTCAACTCCAGGTCTCACACAGGCATCCTCATCTCGGCTATCATAATACGTTATTACATTTCCAGCATCCGACTGCTGTAACCAAGACTACTGTATATCAAACTAACATAAAAAACCACAATAGAGTACTATTTGACTGTTGTTGCTCAAAATAGTATGTTACAACCAGTGTGTGCAGGTTTGAATTCTTCTAATGGCTCCTACTAATTTTTTTATTGATATTGTACATCATATTACAGTAATGTGGTTTCTTTGTGCACAACACACAGTCTTGCTAGTGAGGTTATGTTTATAAAAACTTTTTGGTAATGTTTTACCTTGTTTTTTCTTGCCACCTGGAAGGATGCAACTCAAGGAGGGAAGTCTAAAGTAAGTTTGTGATATTTTGTTAGATCCATTGTCATTTATATCATACCTGTGTTAATGTTATGTCAAATTTTACACTTACAGATTTATATCTGTGTTGTTACTGTATATTCAGTTTGACATTTCTAGTATTATGCCTATGAAGACTTTCACATAATTGATTTGGGGAATATACTAAATATTTATATTGCAGGAAACTTGTGACCCTTGATACTGTATATTGAACTTTACAGTATATACTATATTATATGTGAAATGTAGTAAGAATACAATGAAGACTTTCACATAATTGATTTGGGGAATATACTAAATATTTATATTGCAGGAAACTTGTGACCCTTGATACTGTATATTGAACTTTACAGTATATACTATATTATATGTGAAATGTAGTAAGAATACAATGAAGGTAACACTGATATGTTTATTTCTACACTATTATGATAACCAAACATTCAATTTTCATACAGAGAATGAAGATTTATGAGTTTGATATTGTTTTGCAGGACTTTGAAATACTTTTGCTGAAAAATTAGATTTTGTCTTTATAAACTTCAGCACCCACATACAACACACAGATAAAAAAATAGTCTCAAAAACTGTCGGTATACTCTCTAAAATCAGATATTATGTTCCCCACTCGGCTCTCTTCTCATTATTCTACTCGCTAATCCATCTCTATCGTACATACTATATCTGTGCATGGGGGTTCAACCGCTGCAAATTACCTCAAGCCCATCATCACCCAGCAAAAATCTGCTCTGAGAACTATAACAGACTCTGTTTTCAGACAACACACAACCTCTCTCTTTAGATCCCTAAACATGCTAAACATACACCCACTCCACACATTCTCTTGTGCTATTTACATGTACAAAACCTTGTTCCTAAATGCTAATCCTGATCTGAAACACTTCTTTGATAAATGTAATAGAACCCATGAGCACCACACCAGAAATAAATATCTCTTAGATATCCCCAGAGTCAACCTAAATGCTTTTTCACCCAACTAAATACTTTTTCACCCACAGGGTTTTTCACCCACCTTGGAACTACCTATCTGCCGAAGCTGTAAATGCCAAAACTCTGTTAAGTTTTAAAGTCCAACTGGAATAGATTATCAAAGAAAATGGGGGAACCTTTGACAAGCCACTGGCTTTCTGTCCTCGTTGAGGCCACTAGTGTTCAGGCAAATCAGGTAAATCTGTGAAAACACTCCATGCAAATAAAAGGACCCAGTCTGTGGAACTTGCTCCTTAATGAATTAAATTTTCAATAAATTTTCCAACCTATGCCTTATTCAAAAGCAGAACCAAAAAATATCTAATTTCATCCTCATAGTTTCCTACCTTTGCTTCAAACTCTCATTGTATATTCTGCTACCCACTCCCCTAACATTAGTAGTTAAGACATGCAACTTCACCAGTGTAATCAATACCATAAATTTAGAATGTAGTTATTATGTTGAACTAAGATTTTGTTCCATTGAATCTTTTAATAAACATACCTTATCTGTTAGGTTAATAACCTGCCCAAAACACTATGCATGTTAGTCGCTTTGCAAGCATGTAACAACACCAATGTTATGTACTCTTACAAATCCAATGTACCCTCTTGTATATAAATAAATAAATAAATAAAAAATAAGAGCAACAAGTGAGAGTGACAGTAAAAAAAAAGCTAACCAACCCCTAGGAATAATCAAGCGTACCTTTGACTTTAAGGAAATGAAGGTGAGTATTCCATTGTATAACTCTCTGGTGCTTACTGCATCCAGGCATGGAGAACTCGTCTTCAGAAAGACAGGGCTTCATTGGAGAAAGTTCAACACCGGGCAACAAAAGCATTCTAAAACTAAGTCAACTCTCATACCAGGAAAGGTTGAGGGCCACAGAGCTAACAACACTGCAAACCAGACGTTTTAGGACTGATTTCATAGAAGCGCTCAAAATATTGAACAATTTGGAGCGTGTTGATCCAAACAAACGAGGAGCAATGGTTTCAAGTTCAACAAGCCACAATGTAGAACTGAAAGCAGAGACGTTTTTTCACCCACAGGGTTATAAACCCATGGAACTACCTACCCACCAAAACTGTAAAAGCCAAAACTCTGCTGAACTTTAAAATCCAGCTTGAAAAAATCATCAGGACAGAGTCCTTTGACAAGCCACTGGCTTCCTGTCCTCATCAAGGCCACTTGATTGTTAGTGGCCCTCAGATAAATTCAGGTAAATAAACTTGTATTACTCTGCAGAGTTGAACAATGAAGTTTATAAAATGTATATTGTTCAGTGATTTTTCTTGTACCGCACAGTATAGTACTGTACATTCAGTTTCATATTCTATTTTCATAAAGGCTATATTCTCTCAGTCTGAAGACTGCTTATTTTCAGTTTCGTAAGCCTGTGAGTGGCAGCAGTGAGGACGCTGGTGTGGTACCACAGCGGAATGTACCATTGAATGCCCGGGACTATGTGGAGAGTTTACATCAAAATAACAAAGCAACACTTCTTTATGGCAAAAATAACGTCCATGTCCAGCCTGTAAGTTACATATAAGCTGCCAGCCCATTCTCCTGTTTAGATGTTACTTACTGAAACAGTGTGAACCATCATACATATACCGAAAGACTCCAGCCTGGAGTTCATACCTATTTAAACACAAGACAAAGTTAGAGAAGATTCAGAGGTATGACACCAGACTCGGAACTGAGAGGTATGAGCTACGAGGAAAGGCTAAAGGAACTGAACCTCACGTCCCTGGAAAACAGAAGAGTAAGGGGAGACATGATAACCACCCACGAAATTCTCAGGGGAATTGACAGGGTGGACAAGGACAAATTCTTTAGCACAGGCAGGACACGAACAAGGGGACACAGGTGGAAACTTAGTGCCCCAGTGAGCCACAGAGACATTAGAAAGAATTTTGTCAGTGTCAGAGTAGTTAACAAATGGAATGCATTAAGTTGTGATGTGGTGGAGGCTGACTCCATACACAGTTTTAAATGTAGATATGATAGAGCCCAATAGGCTCAGGAACCTGTACATCAGTTGATTGACAATTGAGAGGCAGGACCAAAGAGCCAGAGCTCAACCCCACGCAAGCACACCTAGGTAAGTACCGACATAATGGGCAATTAGAAAGTAGAATTTGGAACTATTGAATTTGAACAAACAGGGAAGGACTGTTAATTTTGTTGTTGCTAACAAAATCTAACTTAACCTAAGCTAACCATCCTAGGCCTAGCACACACTATCTGAGGCTTAATATAGTAAATGTATATGATATACTAAGCCTAGGAATATTTAAGTTTGGTTTTTAGTTTTAGTTTTTCCAGACTATAAAGTGAATAATACCAAATACTACTATCTAATTGTCCCTTACATGAAAATATATATGATGGTTCACATAGTTACAAAAAGTACTATTGTATCTAAACAGGAGGATGAATTAAGCAAAAGTTTAGAAAATATTTAACAAGGAAATCAGACTGTGTATGTATAGTAGGGTAAATACTGAATTCTTGTCATCAAGATGCCTGCAAATATTTGATTAGTAAACCTAAATGATAACAAAAGAATAAGTATAAATTGATGCAGTGTAAGGTACGAGATTGAAAGCTATACCCTAAAGCATCGCTAACAACACCCGCTCTTACTTTCTTATAAATAATGGAAGTGCAGGGGTCTATATAGTAATAGTCACCAGTTCTAACTACATGGGACAAGAAATACACCTTGGGGTACAATTTTACAAAAGGATTTTATTTAACAAATACCAGATTTCCTCACACTTCTTAGAACAGAGTGGGGGGGGGGGGGTTTACTTGGATCCACCACAGGATTGATACAGACAAAAAAGGAGGGGGGGAAGGGTCCTTTTCCCTCTACAACTTAGGACTTAAGGTCAATACTCTATTCCACTCCTCATAGGTCATTACAAAGGACCTGGGTTTACAATGAATATACAAAATAAATGTTGATAATCTTCCCATGTGACACACAGCTGAGCATATACACCTGAATTAACAACACACCTTAGCAAATAATTGGTTTAGGAATTCAGATCCTCGATCTGTAACCAGGGTTTTCGGGGGGCCAAATATACATACAAATTTATGGAGGAATGCTTCTGCCACTGTCTCTGGGTCTTTCCTCTCCAACGGGATAAGGGTCGTGAACCTAGACAAATGATCCACTAACACTAACACATACCTATGCCCAGTATAACTAGTGTGTAGGTCAGTCAGGTCAGGCCCAACCCTATCTAGTGGTTTATGAATTTCGGGGAAAGGTTGGAGGGGGGCATGCACCTGCGTACTTCCCTTATGTCATTGACAGGGTTCACATTCTTTTACAAATTTTGCCGTACAAGACAGCAAGCCAGTGTTGTTAATTCAGGTGCATGTGCTCAGCTGTGTGTGTCACATGGGAAGATTATCCACATTTATTCTGTATATTCATTTGTAAACCCAGGCCCTTTGTAGTGACCTATGAGGAGTGGAATAGAGTAATGACCTTAAGTCCCAGGTTGTAGAGGGAAAAGGACCCTTTCCCCCCTTTTGTCTGTATCAATCCTGGGGTGGATCCAAGTAAACCCCCCCCCCCCACTCTGTTCTAAGAAGTGTGAGGAAATCTGGTATTTGTTAAATAAAATCCTTTTGTAAAATTGTACCCCCAAGGTGTATTTCTTGTCTCATGTAGTTAGAACTGGTGACTATTACTATATAGACCCCTGCACTTCCATTATTTATAAGAAAGTAAGACCGGGTGTTGTTAGCGATACTTTAGGGTATAGCTTTCAATCTCGTACCTTACGGCAGTTGTGCAAATTACATTTCAGTGATTGCACTGAGAAAACTTCATTAATCATATTGGAAGTGTGCATGTATTGTTTTCTGAATGTATCAGATAAGTAAATAAATTAGTCAGATTCTTTAGGGTAATCATATATTATAAAAACAATTATTGTCATGAGCATTAATTTTATATCAGTGAAGTGTTTAATATACAGTACCAATTTTAGAGGTAAAGTATTATGAGTATTAGGATCCAAAGACAACACAAAACTTCTTTGATAAGGAACCATCAAAGAGAAAGACACTTAGGAGCAAAAGAAAAATAAAGACAATTTAGTAAGAAAGTAATTACCTGCTGTTTGGCAGCAGGATGCTGCTTCTGGAAACTTTCCTTATTAAGACTATTCAATAGCTCAGTCGATAGAGCTTCGATCTATCGAAGCACATGGGGTCCACAGTTTGAGTCTCCTAGAGCTCAAGTGAATGGAAACTGAAGTAAATTATTATATTGGTCAGATGGATTAGTGGCATGTACACTTTTATAGAAGTTATCTTAACTATGGGAATATATATATATATATATATATATATATATATATATATATATATATATATATATATATATATATATATATATATATATATAAATACACACATACACATATATATACATATAAACACACACTATATATATATGCAGAAGGAGCAGATGGAGGCCATGCCAGGGTATATGTCCCTCCACCAGACAACAGAGGGACTGGTCATCAAGTGGACGCCTAATCACCTGATGAATGGTTGTTGCCCTGATACAACGGAAGATAAAAGGTCAGTAAGATGATACTCTTTGGACTCTCATGCCTTGTAATGTCAAGTGAAAAATTTAGACATTGTAAATGAAAATGACTGTTCTTCATTGGTAGATTTATGTGCTTATTTTTTTAATTCTATCTTGTTGGAATTGATGGTATAATATTCGGTATTTCTACAAATTTTGTGTTGCAATTTAAAGATTAAATTCTTTATTTTTTGCATTAAAACTAAAAAAAACTATTTTTTAGTTTCATATACTGTACAGTAAGTAGTCTCTCTAAATTTGAATCATATTTGCCAGCAAAGTGATATGACCTACTCTTCTTCAGGCTAAGTTATATTTAATATTTTTGTGGTTGTCATAGAAACTGTTGAATCATATTAGATATGATTCTTGTAAAGTAAATGTTATTAATCAGTTAGCATGAAATTTAGCAATATATAATGTGAATTGTTTTGTGTGCATAATAAGTTTTACTGTTAAAGTTCATTTTGAATAAATATCATATTTGGCATAATTAATTACATTAGTCTGTAGAGATTTTATAGTGATATTTGTTCCATCTGGTTAGTTGTTCATGAATTTTCATGTACAGTATCTAGCAGCTTGCGACTGTAAAATAAGCTCAAGGTTGAATGTAACAGGTTTGGCTATAACCAATCAGTATATTTATGAGAAGAAGTGGATTTGACTGTAAGCCTTGGCTAGCAAAAGTAGGAGTCATTTGATCGTGTAATATATTAAATACCTGTTTCTTAAGTCAACACAAATACACTCTGAACACTAATTGGCAATGTCTTTGCCTTTCATAACAAATACATAATCTTATGTGTTCTAATTTTAAGATTTTACAATAATATTCTATTTCATCCATTGCTTTTTTTGTTTTAAAAATTAAATTTTACATATTAAAATTTTGCTCTGAATATCTTTGGTGTACGTGCTATTCTCATACATTTACTATCTTTTGTATTAAGCTTTAAGTCTTTTTAATGTGCATAATTAAGATGGGTATCTTACATTGGTTACCTTTATTATAATCTTTTTATTCCTTTCATTTATTCTTGTTATTTGAATTTATTTTTATATTACTTGTTCTTACTTCTATTTTAAATGTCTTCTGTTTATCATCATCAGTCCTCTTCTCTGTCTCTTCTGTCTTTATCTAACATATTTCTATATATTCCTTCTACCTTTCATAGTCTCCTAAATTCTAACAGTTAACCATTCTTTGCAGACCTTTCTATATGGATTTGTGCTTTCAAAAAAGGTCAGAATGATAGATTGGTCCCTTTAGTGGCACAGTTTGAGTTCTTGTTTGTTAGTCGTGCACCAAGAATCATTTTTGTAGCATATGATAGTGAGATCCTCCAAATTATCATAATTTTTTGTAGTCTGACATAGTAATCCTAGATATGTTTTTTGTAGTGGTAGTCATCCTTTAGCTGGCTTCAATTGTTGACAATTTGAATACTGTCTATGCAATCATAGAACTGCCTCTAATGTTCTTTCACACTGTGAAAGAAGTGTGAAAGAACTGTGTGAAATTTCTAATTAAAGAATTCATTAGAAATTACAGTACTAATGTTTCAAAATTAATATGAAGAGTGAGTTTGATAAGCATTATTAGTTTTCATAAGTAAACTGTACCTTCTGAAGAGCTTTCTGCAGTCTAGTAAAGGCATAAACAGCCCATATAATTATATAGGGAATGTTTAAAAGTATCCTTGATTAGGAATAAAAAATGAGAATATACCTAACAAAAGAATGAGGCAATTTATCATTACTATGTTTATTTTAATACACAAATGAATAGGCAATTTGTGTTTGTAAAATATATAAATTATAATGCAAATGGTTTTTTATAATATGCAATAAAATATATATATGATAAGCATTCCAGCATTATTTATGTTGGTTGGTATCACTATTTAGCTTGTCAAGTTTATTATCTTTATATGTAAGTGATCAACTCTCTTCACAATCAATACTGGGGGTTTTCAAATTGGTTAGAGGGTGGCTTCCTTATATTGTGATACAGTACTTAGTTTGTTTATGTGTGTGTTAATGCATTTTTTCTTTGTGTGTTAAAGCATTTTTTCTTCACAGAATTTGTATACACTTTTTGCCCTTAGATTACACAAGTAAAAATTTATTTCAACACAACACTCTTGGATTTATGATATCACAGTGAAGATGATAACTTATAGCAAACCAAATACATTCTAACCAATTGATAATGTCTGTATATCTGATGAGCACTCCTTCCTGGGAACTCTCACTGGAGGATGGGAACTTACAAATTTTTTGGGATATTTAATGGGCTTTTAAATGTGTAAAACTTTTGAATGACCAGATAAATTACAGTACTATACAAGTATTTAACAGAATTCCATCTGGGAACACTTCTATGGAAAGATTGATGTGTGTGCAAGAATGGTGTTCACTTATCTAGGGCTGAGGTTGTTGCATTTACCAATTTATTGGAATCTGTTTTTGGTGGGGTGTGTGTGTTTAAACAGTTATATGATAGAGATATGGGAATATATTTAAGAAAAGGAGCAATAAGAGTGCATGCTGGCAGGTGGAAAAATTGAGGAATGATTGGAAAAACATTTGGTTACAATGAACAGGAGTGGAAATAGTTATGATTTACTATAAGGCCTTTCTAAGGTCAGTATAAGGACAATTGGAAACTTATTTATCCAGGGGAACTTATTTTAGTCAAGGGCTGTGTAGATTATATCATGCAGACTAACAATGATATAAAATATCAATGAAAAAAGTCTTTGGAGAAGTAGAGGTATTTGAACCAGCATCCTGGTGAACCTTACCTTGAGGATACCTTGAGGTGCTTCCGGGCTTATCGTCCCCGCGGCCCGGTCATCGACCAGGCCTCCTGGTTGCTGGACTGATCAACCAGGCTGTTGGACGCGGCTGCTCGCAGCCTGACGTATGAGTCACAGCCTGGTTGATCAGGTATCCTTTGGAGGTGCTTATCCAGTTCTCTCTTGAACACTGTGAGGGGTTTGCCAGTTATGTCCCTTATGTGTAGTGGAAGCGTGTTGAACAGTCTCGGGCCTCTGATGTTGATAGAGTTCTCTCTCAGAGTACCAGTTGCACCTCTGCTTTTCAACGGGGGTATTCTGCACATCCTGCCATGTCTTCTGGTCTCATGTGATGTTATTTCTGTGTGCAGGTTGGGGACCAGCCCCTCTAATATTTTCCACGTGTAAATTATTATGTATCTCTCCCGCCTGCGCTCAAGGGAATACAGATTTAGGCTCTTTAGTCGGTCCCAATAGTTTAGATGTTTACCGAGTGGATTCTAGCAGTAAAGGATCTCTGCACGCTCTCCAGGTCAGCAATTTCACCCGCAGTGAAAGGGGCTGTCATTGTGCAGCAGTACTCCACTCTAGAGAGCACAAGCGTTTTGAAAAGTGTCATCATCGGTATAGCATCTCTAGTGTGAAAAGTTCTTGTTATCCAACCTGTCATTTTTCTTGCAGTTGTGACGGCTACTTTATTGTGTTCTTTAAAGGTAAGGTCTTCCGACATGAGTACACCCAGATCCTTTACATTGCCTTTTCGTTCTATGTTATGATTTGCCTGAGTTTTGTACGTGGTTTCAGTTTTTATATTTTCATTTTTTCCATAGCGCATGAGCTGAACTTGTCTTCGTTAACACCATATTATTTTCTGTAGCCCATAGAAAGACCTGATCTACATCTGACTGGAGGTTCGCCGTGTCCTCTATGTTGCCTACTCTCATGAAGATCCTAGTGTCATCTGCAAAGGATGATACAGTGCTATAGGTTGTGTTCTTGTCTATGTCCGATATAAGGATGAGAAAAAGTACTGAAGCAAGCACAGTACCCTGGGGGACTGAGCT
>WNGS01166226.1:1684110-1725005 GCA_020271785.1 Procambarus virginalis | reverse complement strand
TACAACATTCACCTTGTGACTTTCCTATGGAAGCTATGTGTATGTATGTTTGTATACATATACATACATCATACATACATATACACCATACTTACATACATACATTATGTGATAGTACACATGCAATGTTAATATTTGTCCTAATGTAAAATGTTTGAATTTTATCGAATTAAAATAAATATTTTAAGTAAATAATTAGTATCAACTGCGCTAAAAATGTAAATACAATACTTTCTATACTAAGCAGGTATTGAATGTGAATTTATAATATATTAAGAAGAATTCAGTGGATTTACCAAAATACAAACACAAGAATATATTAAGTTTTATTCATACAGAGTACTAGAGACAAAAGCACATCTGCTCCACCCATACTCAAATGTATACCCTATGCACATTTACACACTGTAAGAGCCATCTTTGTGTTAATAGTATTGTGCTGGTTATAACAAAAATGCTGGAAATGTACATAACGTGCATCAAGCCTGCAGAAGAAAGAGAGCCACACTAAGTAGTGAAATCCAGTGTTCAGTGTAACAAAATGCCTCTTTCTGGTGGGATCCCAGTGGTGGATCTGCAAGCTATCTGCCCAGAAACCTCTAAGTCGAAGCACCCCGTCAGACCCTTTCAGTCATGACTGCATACTGGGAACCAGGATCAGAATCTGGCCACCTCTAAATAGAGAGGACTCTAGGGATACTAGATTTAAAAAGAAAAACAATCAGAAAGAGTGCCCCAAAACTAAAGTCATTTGAGGTAATGTCTGCTGGTGATTTTGAAGGTACCCAGGCAGACGCCACAGTCTCCCATGTCTATCAGAACTTCATTCGAGACCAAGGAGGCCATCTTTCTTACGGCGCTACTCTGAGACCCCACTGTCGTGAGTTGTGGTGGTTCATTTGCCGAGATGGTGGTGGTGGTATTTGAGGGTAGTGATGCCATCCATGATATTGGAGTATTGATGATAGTACAGTACTTCTCTGGTGCTAGTGTGGTTTGAGCTTGGTGGTATTTGGTAGTGGTGCTGGGGTTTACAACTCAGGGTGTGATAATATAATTATTTTTTATTTTTTCATACCATATACAGTATTGTACATAATATTTACTCATTTGATTTTACTTTTCACTGTTCCTATTTTAATGCAGATAATTTTGTCTTTTCATTATTATACAGTGGAAGCTCGAGTGACAAGCACCTCAATCTATGAGCATTTTGAATAACGAGCGCGCAACTTGGCGAAAATTTGTCTCGATTGATGAGCTTTCGCTTGATTAATGAAAAATACACATGGTGCTTCCTAGCGTTCCCACTGGTTCTCGCAAATTCTCAGTCACTTTCGACGATGCAAATAATATATTTTTTTTTGTTTTAAAGATGCTAATGATGCTGGGATGTAAAGGAGGTGACTGCTGTATTGTTGCAAAGCATTGATTTTCGTTTTTAGACAAAATTAGAAAAAAAAATCAAAAAAATTTGAAAAAAAAGAACAAATGTCAAAAAGGTTTGTTCAGTGAATGTCAGGTAGGCGGCTACATTTTCTAAAAAAACAAAATTAAAAATTAAAAAAAATTGAAAGAATATAAAAAAAAGAAAATATGGCATAAAGGTTCATTCAGTGATTGTCAGGTAGGCAGCTCCATTTTATATATAAAAATGAAAAACAAAAACAAACAAAAATTGAACAAATTTGAAAAAAGGAAAAATGTCATAAAGGTTCGTTCAGTGTGTGCCAGGTAGGCTGCTCCACTATAATAAAAAAATGAAAAATACAAACCAAATTGAACAAATATGAAAAATAGAAAAAAATCTCATAATGGAGCATCCTACCTGACAAACACTGAACGAACCTTTGACATTTTACCTTTTTCAAATTTGTTCAATTTTTATTTAGTTTTTATTTTTTTTTTATACAAAATGGAGCAGCCTACCTGGCATACACTGAACGAACATTTTTCTATAAAAAAATGAAAGACTAAAAAAAATTGAACACGTTTGAAAAAAGAGAAAATGTCATAAAGGTTTGTTCAGTGTATGTCAGATAAACTGCTCCCTTTCTTAAAAAAAATGAAAAATAAAAAAATTAAAAATAAAAAAATGAAAAAAATTGAACAAATTTGAAAAAAGAAAAATGTCATAAAGGTTTGTTCAGTGTATGTCAGGTAGACTGGTCCATTATTTAACAAATCTATTGATGTTTATTAATATATTTAACATCATATTGATGTTTTTCGGTGGTAGAACGGATTAATTTTATTTCCATTATTTTAAATGGGGAAGTTTGTTTCGATAGACGAACATTTCACATGACAAGCTCGGTGCCGGAATGGATTAAATTCGTTAATTGAGGTTCCACTGTATCTCTTGGTTATTCTCTCATTTTTCTTTCTATATGTCTAACTACAGTACATATGTATTGATGTCTAACTGTCTGCATACTATCTATTTTCTCTTTCTCTGTGCATGTATGTATGGTTATTCAACTGTTCAATGGTACTCCCCCATCTAGACTAATGTACCCAAGCATGGAGACTCCACCTTCAAAAGGATACTGTATATCTGTTTTGGAGAAGTGCAACAGAGTGCAATAAAAATCACCCCAGAACAAAGTCAACTCTCTTACCAGGAATGATTGAGGGCCAATATTCTGTATTGGAACTGTAAACCACGCGGATTCAGCGTCATTTATTATAACCATTATACAGCATCTGTTATTATTAAAAATAACATACCTGCCTCCTCTGACATACTGAAATGTACTAATGCAGTATACAAGTGGAATTCTGGGGACTGTGTGCTTCAAAATACAGTCCATTTGTCTATACCAAAAATTGTGATGTTTGGGTGCTGCACTGTGGAAAGAAGAGTACAGAGAGGGTCTCTGTCCTTATGAACTCTGTACTCTGTTAGCCCTCCATCCCACTGCCATTTCACTCTTGAGTTTCTCTTATTGTCTTTCATACCAACTTTCTTCTTTACTAGTAGATTTTGTCTCCTCACAGCACTTCTCTCTGTGTTCCTTCTATGTTTACTAACTTAGTCTCCTCACTTTTCCCTCCTTTTCTCCTCCTATGCTTCATTAACTTATGTCTTCCCTTCCCTCCAGCTATAACTAACTTCTCTACTTCACTAGCAGATTTTGTTAACTCATGTTATTTTCTCACTGTTTCATTAGCTTATCTCCTCACATCTTCCATCATGTGGCTCCTCTTCATTATTTATTTTATCACATTCCTTACTCACCTAATTGTTGTTGTTGTTTGTGTTTTACCTGTTGCATGATGTTTTCTTAAGTTCTTGAAGGTATATTATCTGTTGTATGAGTTAATGGCTGTACATGATCAAAATGATGGTGCAAGCCTTTAAATTAATTCTATCTGTAATGTGTACACTGTCAGTCAGCGTGTGCACAGTTTGTGTGTGCCAAGTCAGTGTGCAGTGTCTTCACAGTTGTCAGTGTGTGCACAGTCAGTTACTATGTACATATCCATTGTGTGAATAATTAGTCACTGTGCACAGTGTGTACACAATGTGTGCATAAACTGTTACAGCCCCTCATCAAATATTGTAATGCTAAAGATTTACTAAACTAAAATGTACTGAACTACGGGACACCACGAGCGTAGCTCTCATCCTGTAACTACACTTAGGCAATTACACAGTGTTTGAGTGCAAAAATGCTTAAAGGTCCAATTAATAAGTGTAAAGACATTATGTCACTGTTAACTCTTTATTTTGTGCATTGAATTGCATGTTGTTAAAGGAACTGGACCAAGATTTGTGTAGTAATGTTTGAAGTGAGACAATAAGAATAATATCCTCAAATAGCTTATGCATCTAAACATAACGAATAATGATGTATGGGTATTTAGTTTAACTTTTAAATATTTCAACTGACTGTTCTTATGCCCTGATATATGATTAAATTATAAACCATGGAATTATAGAACTTTAAAAAAAATTAGTGAAGTATATAACTGCACTATAACTTAAAAATCACAGTTGAGAATGTTGCATTTGTGATTTTTTTTCTTTTTCTCTTGTGGTTTATCGGTTCTTAATTTAAAAATACTGTAGTGCTAATAATTTAATAACTATAATTTAAATATATTGATTTATATCTTCATCTTTTTCACAGTATGTACAGTATAGATTTTAGTTATTACTGAAAGTATAATAGTGTATGTATTAATAGTAACTTGAGATTTAAAAAAACTCATCTCTTATTGGCTCCCTTGCAGCATCTACTGGGAGTATGCACTTAATGTGCGTGTGGAGGAAATTGTCTACGTCCACTGCCATCAGCAAGGTATGTATATTGGCAAAAGAATATATGTTGTATATCAATGCTATTGTTAGTCTATTTTATTAGTTTTACTTTGAGTTTAATCATAAGTTGACGTCAATTTGAAATGATATGGCATATGGGTTTTCAGGTGACTCTGGGGGCACTATTGTTTTAGTTGGGCAGGATGGAACTCAGTACCCACCTATCCACTTTCCCCGTGGTGGCCACCTTCTTGCCTTCCTCTCCTGTCTAGAAAATGGACTTCTTCCACATGGCCACCTAGACCCTCCTCTCTGGTCTCAACGTGGCAAAGGTATTTTGGTTCAATAATTTACTTGTAATATTTAGCAATCTTATTAAAAGTTAAATTGCTTTCTATTCATTACAGAGTTAAGGAGTAAATCTTCATAGCCCAGGAAAAATTATGCCACAACTTTTGCTCTTTTATTTTTTAGGTAAAGTTTTTCCAAAGCTGAGGAGAAAAGCCCGGGCACTGGCCAACAGACAGCATCATGGGGGTGCAGACAATGAGGAAGATGAAGCCACAGATTATGTATTCAGGATCATCACGGCTATTAAACCTGATCGGATCTGTAAGTCACCATGCTTAAAATCTGGATTTCAGTGAATAATTAAAGGTCTTTTCTGAGAAAGATACTTAGATGGTCTTTAAGGCAAGATCACTGAAGGGTTCCATTAGACAAGATCTTCATAATCATGGCAGGGTAACATTCTGTATCAGCACAAGAGGGATCTTTTCTGAGGTTATTGTTGGATCATATATACTAGTGCTACATACATAGTCACAAAACATCTACCACAACAGCATCAGAGTCATGAAAGGAAATCCCTCCAGTCCAGACAAAGAACCAGTCTCCACACTCCTCCATCTCATGCAAGTGTGAGCAAGATCTGTAATCACTCGGGATTCACAGCAAGCAGAGGGGGGGGGGTGAGACAATTGCTTGCATCATAGGGCGTATTGCAGGGCACCTTACAGCTGGGTGGACAGCACTTCGGATTCGTCGTCCTGAGGCTCCGGGTTCGATCCCCGGTGGAGGCAGAGACAAATGGGCAAAGTGTTTCTTTCACCCTGATGCCCCTGTTACCTAGCAGTAAATAGGTACCTGGGAGTTAGACAGCTGCTACAGGCTGCTTCTCGGGGGGTGTGTAACAAAAAGAAGGCCTGGTCGAGGACCGGGCCGCGGGGACGTTAAGCCCCGAAATCATCTCAAGATGACCTCAAGATCATTAGCTGAAGCACTTTGAAGCAGGGTTTAGCAGAGCCCTTTTACTCCTGAGGACTTGAAGGACTTGACTTGCAACTCATTTGAACCAAAGAGCTAAATCTGCCCTTTGAAAGGGAATTCTATGAAGCTTCTACATAGGCTGAGAGTTACTGATATTTAAGTGCACACGCCCAAAGCTTGATATCCGCAACATACGCAGTCTGCCAAGACAATGCTTTGAACATGGTCAAAGCTCACACATGAGAGACGGAACACACACTGGAAAGTGGTACTGACCGTGAATGAAACAGGGAAAATGCTGAAGTCAGAGGGGGTGGATTTGGTGAAAACAAAATGTATACTAGTACAGTACAGTATCCCACCAAGCTGCACTTTGCCCATCCCTGAATTGATGAACCATGACAAGTAAAACACACACATACACATTATATATTTTAATATAATATATACGGAGTCTTGAAGTGGGTAGAATATACAGTAGTTGTGTACACAACTATATTCTACCCACTTCAAGACTCCGTACCAATATAGAGGCATCAAGAGGAAGTATAGGCCAATAGGCCCTTTGCAGTTACTTCCATTTTTCCCTTTCACTTATCCAATTTATACCCTTGAACCATGTTCTGTCTTGTGTTGGTCAAAAGTTTGTTCACCTCATCCAAAACTGTTTCAACATATCACCTTACCCAAATGCGAGTATATAAGACAAGCTGTTTAGTGTTAGAATTAGTAAAACTCTGTTAAGTGTTTTCAGGTTACAAGTTGTGTGTGTGTAAACTAAAGTCTTTGAAAATGTAATAAGTTATTACGAAGCGCGTTCAAGCGTCGTGTCAGACTAGAAATAAAAATAAATTTTGGAGAATTGATTTTTCAATTACCATCGACAGTAAAAAGAAACATAAGAAATATTGAGAAAATTCGTGTTAGAATTATTTATCTTACATTTTCGGTCATATTTAACAACATAAATAATAAATAAATAAATAATAATAAATGTTTATTTTAGGTAAGGTACATACATACAAGAGATTTTACAAAGAATGATGGATTTATAGATAGAGCTAGTACATACAATGCCTAATACGTAAACATATATGTAATATAATGTAAACATTACATTGTATATATTGTATACATTGTATACATATACAAATATGCGTACATACATACTTATATACATATACATACATACTTATATACAAACATTGTATACAAGGGGTATAAATTGGATAATGTGTAATGTAAATGTAAACATATGTTTACAAGAAAGACTGCTCGCATTTGTTCGCATTTGTGTTCCTCACGTGTGCCCCAAAGAATGAGGTGATTTGATAAAATACTATGCCCAAGATTACCATCTTGGTGCTGGTGGGGGGTGGTTCATATAGCTTCGGCTATCACCTTATGTCTGGTCGTGATGGTTGAGTGGATTAAGGTGTCCTGTACACACCAGTTGCGTTGCTCTGGGCAGTATGGGTTCGAGTCACTTCTGGGGTGTGAGTTTTCAGTTGCATATATATGTATATGTATGTATGTATGTATATATATATATATATATATATATATATATATATATATATATATATTTATTTATTTATTTATTTGTTTATTTATTTATATACATACATACAAGAAGGTACATTGGGTTTGTGAGAATACATAGTATTTGTGAGAATAGATTGTATTTACAATCTTGTAAAGCCACTAGTATGCGCAGCATTTCGGGCAGGTCCTTAATCTAACAGATAATTTTAAGTAGGTAAATTCTAACAGAATTAATAGCAGAATTATATATATATATATATATATATATATATATATATATATATATATATATATATATATATATATATATATATATATATATATACAGTATATATATATAATATACATACATATATACATACAGGCTTCCTGTCCCCAACAAAACAAATTAAAGTTATCTAGAAAAGATTAACTGGAGTATAATATTACAAATGCAATTTAATGTTTGTTCTTATGTGGAATGTGATAGAAATAGGAAAACAATTTAATTTACAGGCATGATTGAGTACAACAGTTACATTTTTTTTTTTTTTTTACAAATTGACCTGCTGTCTGGTGATTCCTGTGTATGCTGCAATAACTTCCATCAAAAAGCCCACTTGGAGCTGATGTCACCCCTGCTGCGTGGTGGTTCTGGTTGGCTGCCTCGTGTTCCCAAGCTCTCATCACACTCGTCCTCCACCTCCTCCTCCAAGTCACT
Source organism: Procambarus virginalis (assembly GCA_020271785.1). Lineage (NCBI taxonomy): Eukaryota > Metazoa > Arthropoda > Malacostraca > Decapoda > Cambaridae > Procambarus > Procambarus virginalis. The sequence continues at coordinate 1,717,224 of WNGS01166226.1, read as the reverse complement.
CAGTCTTGGAGACTCCATGAGTGAGGTCATGCCACCACCTCCAACTCCAAATCCAAGTATGGATATTCCACTACCACCTGCTGAACAGGGCAGTGAAGGAACCCGAATGACCACAAATGAAAAGAACAGGTTTGGATCTAATAAAATTGTTTTTGTCCAGTATTACCACTACCTTTCAATAGTTATGTATCCACCATAGAAATATGTTTTAGTTTTGTAAATAAGAATATTTCCTCCTAATTTTTCTGGGTCTGCACAAGATGTAGAGAATGGCCATTGCATAATAGCTTGAAAGTTTCATGACTCATACTTGATGATACGAGGAAGAGCCCCTTTCTTTTATTGTTTGCAGAAGGAGGACATGCCATCACAACACTACCCTACCATCATATCACCACAACACTACCATTCAAGGAGGCTTTCAAGCCCATACACACTGCCATGTGAGACCATTACTTGAGTACTGTATACAGCACCAACATGAAACACACATCTTGTGACATATAAACAGAAACTTGAGAAAGTTCAGAGGCTTGCAATTAGATTAATACCAGAATTGAGAGGCCTCAGCTATGGGTACAGATTGAGAGAACTCACCCTCACCACCTTAGAGGAGAGAAGACACAGAGGGGATAAAAATATGATAATATATAAACTCTTAAGGGGGGAATGAAGAAAGTGGAAGCATATTTAAATTAAAAAGATGCAGAACAAGGTGATATCAGTGGAAGCTGGACAGGCAGTTTAGTCAGGGTTGTAAGGAAGTTTTTGTTCCCTGCACAAGTGGTTAGCAAATGGAATGTATTAAAGGAAGAGGTTGTTGAAACCAATTCTATCCAAAACCTTAAGAAAAAGTATATTAAAAATGATAATGTTAAGAGAGGAAATTAGCATACCAGGTATAAATGGCTTGGATGAAGGGCATAATTATAAATTATGAATGAATTTTTATAATGAATTATAAGAAGCTAGATCTCATGCCCACAATAGTTACTAATAGGTAAGCACTTATAGGTAAACACAGAGAGCCAGAGTTGGGACCAAAGAGCCAGAGCTCAACCCCTGCAAGCACAACTAGGTGAGTACATGACCAGTATTATACTTCAACATCACTACCACAAGACCATTATAAGACCTTCCCCACATCACTACCTCAATACCCATATAAAACCCACATACCACTACCACATCGCCACTTCATCACAGCACCATTATCACATTACAGTACTACACCACAAGGGGTAGCTTCAACCTCATCAAGCCACAATGAAGGAAAGACAACAGGTTTTCACCTATAAGACAATAAATTCACGGAATCTGTCCACTATAACCATAAATGCCAAGATGGTGCTCCAGTTTAAAATACAACTGAAAAAAATCGTCAGGAATAATGGGAAGACCTATGATAAGCTACTGTGTTCTTGTCCCTGTCAAAGCCACTAAAGATGGTGGCCTTAGGTTTCAGGTAAACCACATCACTGCTACCACATAACAATACCATCACAGTGAGGTGGTGGAGGCCAAAACCATCAGTGTTTCCTAATCGTTATATGACAAAGAGTGCTGGGAAGACAGAACACCACGAGTGTAGCTATCATCCTGTAACTATACTTAGGTAATTACAAAACAACTGCACTACAACACCACCAACAGATTACTACCGCGTCTTCCTGTTCTTCCTTACAACAACCTATGTTTATTATATCGGCTATTCTCTCTGCACAGTTTTCATTGCATTAACCTATAATCACTGCACCTTCTGTATTGATTACACAACTCTGTTGGTATTCTTAGATATGCCAACCTAGAGATGCATTTCTTGATCAACTTTGATAAAAACTTATCGACTACTGATTGGGTTTCACCAATACTAATATCTTAGAGTTTTGTCATGGTTATTATATATTTTTTCTGGAGAGAGCCCCATGTAGTTTCCTGAAGCTATCTTCCTGAGACTGCTTCATACTAAAAAGTCACATCAGCCATGGTTAGTTTTGTTTTGCCTACTGGGGACCAGGGCCAGAAACTGGCCCCCCTCACAGAGGCGCAGAGAACAGTTGACAGAACAGGTTTACAGAAAATGAAGCCTTAAGAAACCACCAAATAACTACCACAGAGGAGTCACATGGAACAAGGGATTCACCGAAATGAACTTGCAGCTCATTAGTACCAATTTCCATCACCAAGTGGCTTGACCCCAGCTCGTCGAGTCAGTTCTGTTCCTAATGTTGGTATCACCACTGCAACTTGTAATGCTTCTGGTTATGCCAGCTCAAGGCCGAGCCCCAAAGCTTCAAGCTAAGGGCTGGCGTTTTTTAGACTTCCTTGTCCTGTGGGGGCCATTTGCTTTGTTGTATTGTTTCCAACTATAATGTAGCTTCACGTGCTTGTTTTGATTCTGGCTTGTTGTATTGGCTTAGCTCTTTGTGCATTTCAGGTTGCATGTACAGTACTCAGAGTTTTCTTCCCTGTGTGCCCACTAACACTACCCTTGCACATCCAGAGTAACCTTCTCTGGTGTATTTGAGGTTCATCTCTGTGAGACCAGCCACCGGGGTGGGGAACTCGCTTTTGGCTGCTCAGGTGTCTTGTTCCTCTGTTGGGCCCTTGGTTAGGGACATTCTTTGGTTGTGTTGGGGCACACCGGGAGCTCGTGTACTTGTTTACATGGCACACTGTGGTCGCCTCCCATAGCTGAGTGTTTAGACTATGATTAATAGCTATTCATTTGGTAAGCAGCCCCAGTGCCTAGGGTACCCGCTTGGCTTTTCTTCAGGCCCTGGGAATCCCCTCCGGTCTATGTTGTGGTCCTTATGGAGTGGTCTTGTGAGCATGGTCACATCTTTTGCGAGTTTAAAGGGTGTTCATCATCTTTGCAACCTGACGATGATCATTCTTTCTACCCCCACCATGCTGCTTGTTAGGTTGGTGATGTCATATGACCCTGAGTCCTGTGAGGTGTGTTCTCGCTAGGTCTCTGCCTCCTAGTTGGAGGCTTTACAGGCAACTGCTGCTTAATGGGATAGGTTTGCCCGTGTGAAGCATTCATGGCATATTGATCAGATGGAACCACCAGAGTTGGCCCCTGTGGTGTTCAGGGAGCCGGAGTGGAGGTCCCTAGAAAAATTGACTGACGTAATCCAATTTAACATGAGTTGAACATAAGGGGACAAGGTACACAATTACCCAAGTGTAATTACCTAAGTATAGTTATAGGATGAGAGCTAAGCTCATGGTGTCCCGTCTTCCCAGTACTCATTGTCATATGAAGCAGTGAAACCACTGACAGTTTTGACATCCACCACTTTCTCACTTAACTGTTCCAAACGTCTACCTCTCGGTTTGCAAAAGTGAACTTTCTAATGTTTTTTTCTGCAGTTTTGTTTCCTTAGTTTGAATCTATGACCTCTTGTTCTTCAGCCCGTCCTCCAAACAAAGACCCAAAAGTGATTCCATGTACCCTCCAAGCCCCCTATTTATGAATGAAAAACGGTTTACACACGAGTCACAACTGATAACGTTTGAACACTTCCGGAACAAGTCCCTCACTGACGAATTTTGTCTGACCCACATTGCTGTAAATGCTTCACCTGCATACTACAAATTCAAATAATCGCCAACAGAACCTAAATACCTAACCTAACCTATGCCTATATATGCACAATATGCTAATATATTACAATAATAATTTATATTTAAGAAAATTCCTGTTTTGAATGAACAGCATGTTAAAATTGATGCATGCATCTTTGGGGTCAACCACTGGATGGAATGGACTTGGGTCGAGGACGGGTTGTATTCTTAAAGTTGCTGTTTTCAAGAATTTTTTCTTTGTCAATTTTGTCAATTCCGATTACTTTTGTACATATTGATCATTTTCCACTTTCTCTTCTATCTTTGGTATATTTAACACCTCTAGTCTCTCCTCATAGCTCTTGTTTCTCAGTTCTGGAAGCCATTTAGTTGCAGGTTTTTACACTTTTTCCAGTTTATTGATGCCCATATCTTGAAATACGGGCACCATACTACTGATGTATATCCCAGTTTTGGTCTCACAAAGGGCATGAACAATTTCTGTAACATTTTGCTATCATTGTGTGTGTAATTACCTAAGTGTAGTTACAGGATGAAAGCTACACTCGTGGTTTCCCGTCTTCCTGGTACTCTTTGTTATATGATGCTTTGAAACAATTGTTGGTTTTGACATACACCACCTTCTCACCTAACTTGTTCCAACAATCTACTACTCTGTTTGCTAAAGACAACTTTCTAATATATTTTTGGCATCTTTGCTTCCTTAGCTTGAATCTATGCCCTCTTGTTCTTGAAGTTGCAGGTTACCAGAATTCATCTTTGTCAAACACCACTTACCTGCAGGCCAGATGAATAGCAATGAAATCTGCAGCTGCATCATGGAGGAGAGATCAAACAACTTGAACAAACCCCTCAGAGGCTTTAACAGCAGCAGAAAAACCCATAACCAAAACTTGATTCCCCAGTGAGGTGACTTCCATTTACAGCAAGGAAAAAAAATAAAGTTCCTTGCAAGGAAAACTTAAATATGTGAGCCAGGTGAGAACAAGCTTTCAAATTTATCTGAATTTACCTGAAGGTCATCATCTATAGAAGCCTCAATGGGGACAGGAAGTCAATCACTTGTGAAAGCTTCCCAATTTTTCCTGAGGATGTTTTTCCAGCTGTATTTTAAACTACACTCCCTAAAGCACTGTCATTATTTACATCTTCATTGGATAAGAGATCCCATGAATTTATTACCCTTTGGGTGAAAGCATCTCCTGTGCTTTGTCCTATATTGTGGTCTCTTCAGTTTGAGACTGTTGTCCCTTGCCTAAGCCATGTTGGACCTTTTTTTAAAAAGTGGTCTGGATTAACTATTTTAATTTGTACAGTATTTTAAAGATCTCAATGAGATCAGCTCTCTCATGTCTTCTTTGCAGTTGTTAGTCTTGTGGTACAAAAGGGATTTGTATAACTGGATGACCACTTTCTTTTTCTTGAAGCAAAGATTTGGGTGATTTTCGATGACCATATTATATACTGCTAGAGGGGGCTAAATGTGTATTTGATGTGTAAACTTTGCTATGATTTCAGTGACTCGCTTGAGCTTCTCTGTGCCACAATGAAACACCAAATCATCTCCAGGGCATTCTATGGCTGGCTGGCCCACTGTCGACATTTAAGAACTGTCCGAACCCACCTAGCTGGCCTTGTCTTGCCCTCTGCCTCTATACCACCACACACGCCCGGTAAGATCATAAAAAAATAGGAAATTCATTCAAATTTTACCTGAATTTTGTTTGGTGAGATTTTCTAATTGCATTCTAAAATGTATACATTTTCTTACTCAGCTTCAAGCTTGTCATTTAACTTGTCATTTATAAATATGCATCAGTACTTGCTTTTCCGACCACCCCTTTTTATTATTATTATTCATTTTATTATACAAGCTTACACAGTTACATAAACGATTGGTTATGATTAAAATGCTATGTAAAAGATACTGAAGGGTCATTGACATAGTGAATAGAGACACCCCTTTCCAGGTGAGAAACAGAATGAATGAATTCAAATTCAAATTCAAATGTTTATTCAGGTAAAGTACATACATACAAGGGGCGATACAAATATTGATGAATTTATAGATAGAGCTAGTACATACAATGCCTAAAGCCACTATTACACAAAGTGTTTCGGGCAGGAAAAACACTAAAGACTAAAACTTAATACTAATTGAGATTAAAGTATAAAATGTGTTGAGAAAATGTAAAAATAAAAAAGGGGGGAACATGGCAGAAAAACAGCAAAAATATAATTTCGTTGACAAACAGCATTGTTTAAAAATAACAGACATGGTTTGACATTATAGGGGTAAGGTAGGTTACAGGGAGTTAATTAGGTAGTTCTTAGTTTTTATCTTAAACTGGTTGAGAGAGGTACAGTCTTTAACATGATTGGGAAGATCATTCCACATTCTGGCTCCCTTGATTTGTAGAGCATTTCTAGTTTGATTAAGTCGCACTCTTGGAATATCAAAAAGGTATTTGTTTCTGGTGTGGTGCTCATGGGTTCTGTTACAACCTTCAGTGAAGCTTTTAAGGTCAGGATTGGCATTACAGTTCAGCGTTTTATATATATATATATATATATATATATATATATATATATATATATATATATATATATATATATATATATATATATATATATATATATAAATAATACACATGAGAGGATGTGCAGTGACTTAATATCTAACATATTCAGAGATTTGAGTAGGGGTACCGAGTGATGTCTGGGGCCAGAGTTGGATATTGTCCTAATAGCAGCTTTGTGTTGAGTAATGAGGCATATGTCAGGCACAAATGTGCCAGGTAGAACAACTAGGAGACTGTAGAACTAAATACCACTTCTCATGTAAAGAAATAGGGAAGTACAAGTGACTGTAGATTTGAGTCAAAACTCCAAACAGAGACATACAGTATTACCAGGTACTGTAGCACAGTTGGCTCACAAATGATTGGTCCCAGGTTCGATTTCCAGGTAAGGTGAGATGTCTGAGCACATTTTATAATACCCGATGGCTCTGTTCACCTAGCAGTAAATTGGTACCTCTGAATTAGTCAGCTGTTGTGGGTGGCATTCTTTAGACGGTGTTAGCTAGGGAGAATTTTGATAAACCTAACAGACTTCCTGTCCTTGATAATGAGAACCATATATTACTTACATAATTCTTTTATATAGATAATAATATTATGCACACTCTTATGTTGATAAATATCTATATCAACAGCATGGGATGAAGGTGTAACTGAAGAGGCATGGAAAGCTCTTCATAACAATGGCTGCCTCACAGACCAAGAGGAGCTCCTCACCCGGGTCTACCTTGGTGGTATTGCATCACAAATCAGAAAAGAGGTAAGAAATTTTTATGTTATGTCAACCAAAAGTGAGCACATGTATATTAGTACTTATTTAGGTATGCTAAGTAGGAATTCCTTATGGTTTCTGGGAAAGACTCCCTCAGTAACTCCCCAGTGTTACAACCTGGAAACAACAAAAATTTGGGAATGCACCAGGACCACAATGACTCCTCAAGCATCTATCAGGGGCCAGGATCAGAACTGGGCTCACTCGAAGAAGCAAGGGGGAAGCATAGGGATGAACGATCACTATAGAGCCATGTAAAAGACCCACCAGAAAGGTAGATTCCATCAAAATAAGCAACTGTTCTGAGAAATATGTATCCCTGATGAAACAACGTAAATAATCGTTTCCATGGCAAGATCACCACCTAGATACACTTGCCTTCTCCAGATGGAAGCCTAACATCTCAGGATCCCAGTCAGCCAGCCAGCTCATTCATAAGCTTTGCACAACCATGAACACTCAACTCCTCAACAGAAGCAGGGTTTTAAATTTTGAACCTGATTCTTGTTTTCATTACCTTCTGCTTTTTCCTTAATTTTTAGCAAAATTTTAATTACCTGACTTCTAGAGGGAGGTCCTATAGTAATTGACACTTGGTTTGTCTGGCCAGGGGTGCAATCCTGGCAGAGCAAATGGAAACTTTGTTAATTCAGTTTCTCACAGGATCTGACCAATCATCATAGGACAAGTCATAAAAATGTAATAAAGCTCGAGGCTCATGGGGACCTGGTGTTAGTAATGGTACTGCCATCTGATATTGGTCAGGGGTAGCAGACAGGCAGGAAACTACCTGTTTGGTGAGAGCTTTTGTGGTGGTTCCTGTGATAAGTTGAGCTTAGAAAGACCAAATGTTTATGGGTAAACTTTCTGCAGTCAATCTTGTTTGCCTGTACTGAGCTTTTTTCTTGTGGCTCCTTAGCTTCCTAGTACCAATATGGCCTGGAATGAATGTCTGAAAAGATCCCAAATGTGCGAGTGCAGAATGTCACCTTTCTTTGGTAATCATGATCATATCCATTGGGACAGTTACTAATCATGCCTTAGGGAGCATGCGAATGGAACAGCTCCAGTAAATTCTTTGGTTGAAACTTTTTTACAAAATTATTTTCTTTACTGTATTTATGAATTTAAAGTAATATAAAATGAGAAAGTTACAAACAAATATGACATGATACTAAAAACTCAACAAAGCGTAAATTCGACAGTTAACTACATCAAAACGGTTTCATTTCTTTATTACATCACGGTGAAATGGAGGGTGTAAAATCTATGTTGAAATGGTAGCTGAATATATATTTATTTTTCCATAATTTTGTATTTATACTATATTTTGATTAAACTGTATATGTATTTGTGTATATTGTATTAATGTGGTACCAATAGCCTTACTGCTAGAATGCCGGAAGTATTTCACCCATTCACCGAGTTAGCCAGGCTATCTTGTTGTTCTAGAATTCAGTCTTCCTGCAGCCCAATCTCTGACAAGCGTTCCTGGTAGATGGTCTTATCAGTAAAACTGTTCATTCTTGACCTTCCTGTCTGATATAGGCATCACAACCCAGTTGATCAAATATCCTTTGCAGATGCTCATCAAGTTTAATCTCAAATAGTCATATTTCTAGTTAATTTATGATGTTAACAAAAAAAATTGATTCTTTATTTGAAAAGAGGATCAAGATAAAGAAATTGAAAATGTAATAAATTATGAGGTGAATGATTATCAGAGTACATTATGAAGTTGTCTAAATTTGAGAGATTTTGCATAAAATATGACATTTTTCCTCAGGTGTGGCCATATCTTTTAGGTCACTACAACTTTGGAAGCTCACCAGAAGAGAGAGATGAGCAAGATCGCCGTGTGAGTAATTACTCTTCACATGAATGTATGTGCATATATACATGCATAAATGTTTAAATATACATGCATAATATTATATATATATATATATATATATATATATATATATATATATATATATATATATATAATATAATATAATATAATATAATATAATATATAGGGGGGTACCACCTCTGGTGCAATTATAGGGACCCACAGCCTCAGAGAAGGGAACACAGAGCATTCAGGGAAAAACTTGCTATTTGACTCTGAATACATAAGTGTGTTCGCTTCTCCTACCACCCCCCCTTTTTTTATGGTGTACACTTTATTATGCAAGGTAATCGTATACTTCACCTTTTGGTAAACAAAATATTTAATTTTCCTAAATTTTCATTGGTCAGTAGAAAGTAGGGCATAACCACTTCAAAAGTACATTTAAAACAAATTATTATTTAAAATACAATTGCATTCTTTAGTAACACTCATCATATTTGCAACAGATTCGTCAAACATACGAAACCACAATGTCTGAGTGGTTGGCTGTTGAAGCAATTGTACGACAACGTGATAAGGAGATAATGGCTTTAAATATGGCCAAGCTGTCTTCAGAGTCACAGAATGGAGAAATACCACTAGTTGGGAGAGATCGATCTCTCAGCAATGAGGTATGGCCTTTCCTGTCTGGCATAGTATGTTAATATTCATCACTGTTTTTTATCAAAATACTGTACAGTACATAATTGATTTATTTATTATATATATACAAGAAGGTACATTGGGATTGTGAGGATACATAATATAGTAATTACAATGTTGTAAACCACTAGTACGCGCAGCGTTTCGGGCAGATTTAATTATTATTTTATTATTTAATTATTTTAATAATTTAATTTAATTTTTGCTTTTAACTTTATTCCTTTCACTATGCTCCTTTTTGTTCAACATTAATATTCATATTGTATAACTGTTACACATCCCTCGATAAATCAACATAATAAATTAGTCTTTAAACCATTCAGCATGTGCAGCTGTCATATAAATCTGTACTTTTTAGTTCTTACTAAAAATAATAGTTTCCCTGTTTTTATATGTATACTCAAAGCCATTTGACTTGCTGGAATGAACGAAAAACATTATTTCTTAATTTGTCATAATGTAGTTTGCCACAAATGTTAAGTATCTTTGCATCCATCACCCTTAGGTGTTATAATGACACTGTGTCAACTTTTTCCGTAAATGTGTCCAAATATACTGTAATGTCGAGCTTGTCTGCCTGTTCCATGTTTTTCTCATTCCACCTGATTAATTACAATGCCCTTTTAAATGAATGGAAAGTGTAAGTTACTGCATATTTGTCCAGGGTTAATGGTAACCTGTGTCTGCTGCCACAGGTGTTTGAGCCAGACACATTGAGTATTGGGTCAGTGGATAACCCCGGCACAGTGCAGGAGGAGGATGAGGACCCTGTCTTGGACGACTTAGAACAATCAGATATCACCAACGTAGAGACAGACACTGAAATTTGTACAAATAAGGAAAATGTCAGCCATGAGGATACAACACTCACAGAAATGAAGAACAAAGAAAATTTGATGACTGATGAAACTGACAACAATGAAATTTATTTAAAAGAAAATATGAGGCAAGAGAGCAAAGAGAGTGACACAGCAGAGGTGGCCAGTCCTGTAAGTAACACTGAAGGTATTACTTCACATGCTTCCTATTAGAGTAGTTTAAATAAATCAATCATTTAATATGAGAACACAGAGAAGGTAAGTCAGTGAGTGTAGTTTGATGCACCTTGAAATGTTAAACTTTCAAATTACTTCTTTGTGAAGTACTGTACAAATCCAAAATCGACACAAATTATATTAAATTAATGATAATAATTACTATAATAGAAATGCTATTCAATTACTGATGATAAACCTATAGTCCATTATTAACATTCTTCAGTTTAAATATGTAGAGTACTACACTTCTTTATTGTAAAGTACTGTACAAAACAGTATTTCAATCTGAGGGTAATCAAGACAGGCTTAATCTCCACCAAGGTAATTCCAACCACTTGGGCTGGATGGTAGAATGGATGGTTTCACTTCATGCAGGTCAACTTTCAATCCCCGACCATCCAAATGGTTGGGCACCATTCCTTCCCCCTTCCCCCTGTCCCATCCCCAATCCTTATCCTGACCCCTTCCCAGTGCTATACAGTATAGTCATCATGGCTTGGCACTTTCCTCTTAAAGTTCCCTTCCCTTCCCTTCCACTAAGGTAAGTTAAAATTTCTACTACTGTAGTTAATTTTTTTATCAAGATTCTGCCTTAACAATAGCAACCAGGATCGCTGCATCATTGGTGCACACAGTTATCAAGGATGGTTTTAGGTCTAGCATAGGATTTAAAACTCTCATGGGTATACTAAATAATCAGGGGTCATATCCACTTTGTCAGGTCTCCAGTAAACACATGCCATATTGGAAAAAAATTGTTTGCATACCTCCTGGGTGTGAGGGCCTCAGCTCTAACACAGCAATCATGTATAGCATATACAGCAGCAGCTCACACCACTGCCATGCATCTCATGCTCACAGCGTCACTAAAGGATGAAAAACTAAATATTTAGTTTATCTAAATATTATTGAATTGCATTCAGGGAATTTTTTCCAAGATGGTTGCCTCTTACTGGAGGTCCCAAGAGTCCATTTCGTACCCAACCAACCGCGTGCGCATTTTGAATGGGTATGAAATATTAAAATGGTGTTTTCTCGGCTTGCGTAGTTTCCAACAAAAAGAGTTTTCTCAGCCGGCGCAGTCCAGTGGTTAATAGCAAGTCATATATATCAACCCAATGTGCATCAAAGCTATTATACTTAAACCTATATAAATTGATTATGTGTTGGACTTCATCTTTCATTCTTAGTATACTGTATGACTCAACTTTGACATGATAATGACTCTAAGAGGGATCCATTATTTGTGGGTCTAGTGTTCATTTATTTGTTCCTACTACACTACTGTGACTTTTATTTACAGTGCCAACCTGTATGTGGTATTTCATTTTATATAACATGTTGGGCCTTCAACCTTTTACCAGGTAGTGGAGTTTATTCTAGTCCTGAAGCCAGGTGCTAGACTCAGATTATTCAGCATCATATGTATTTGTATTATTTATTTAGGTGTGTATATGTGCATGGTATGGGTGTTATGTGCATTGCTTATACTGTTCAAGATGCTTGTGTTAGCATGACCCAGGAAGCACTACATGGAGGTAATGATAGGACTTGTTCCCCTTTCTTTTAATATTAAGCTGCATGTTGTATCCCTTTAATAACTGCATTCTGTCTTCTTGTAATTTGATTTTTACTTTGACATTTTCATAGCTGTCAAATAAACACAGTGCTAAACTATAAAAGGTTACATGGAGTGGGTTAAAAATATAGATTTATAATATTTATTTTCTCTCATCCTAGCAATGCTTGGAGTATATAAACTGAGCTCTCTTGGTAGCCATATTGAAAATCTTTTGAGTGTTGTTTTTAGTTATCTATTATAATGCTTGAAAATTTTGTGTTTATGCTCTATTTTTAATTTAGTGCACACAATGCTCCTGGGGATGCCATACTCAACTTTCTCTTCACAATTCACACAGCAGATTATCTCTTGCGTTTGCTCGTAGTTGAAGTCAGGGCCAAAGTTTTACTTGCATTTGTTTAGGTAATATTGGCTGAATGTTGCATATTTTCAGTAAAATATTATGTTGTGTAGGAAGGTGAAATTCAATAGCTGTGGTAGATACAAACACAACAAAGCTGGGTCAGGCAAAACACTCAGTGGTGCCACAGGCAGCTAGACCACAATTTAGGGGACCAAGTTATATAAACATTGGACTGTATACACAAACTTTATGAAGATGTGGAGATCTGAAAATGATGATTAATTTTTTCAGAGCTTTTCATTAATCTTCTGTTTTTCTATTTACATAATTTTTCACATTACTCTCATTCTCCATTTTTGTTTTGTCTCATTTCCCTTCAGTATACTTCCACAGAATCCACTTATTTTTGTGTCAACTCCGGCCTCATTCTCATCTGACAGAGCGCATTTGTTCTCATCCTTCTACCTGTTTGGTGTACAACACCAGACACAGCTTAGCATTCATAACACAACATTCCTTATATACTGTATCTTCAACATGACATAAAGATCTATCTGGTTAGTCTTGATCCAAGATATTTAATTATTTATATTTGTACTTATTTATTTACAAGAAGGTACAATGGGTTATTCTGTTCAGAATTTTGATGATTAAGTGGTCATTCCCAGAAAACCACTACTGTAACACCACTAACATTTTGAGCAACCCTTAATGCTAACAAAGTAGATGAGGTGCATACTGGGAATTTTGGGGTGATTTGTAATTTACAAGGTGAACAGCTAAACAGAGTACTGTACAGTATTAAAAATAGTAATTGAGATATACATTGATAATTTGTAGTAATTTGAAAGTCTGGGTTGATCGGTTTCTCTGGTTCCCTGTTTCAGGGCTTGTCTGTCTCAGATTGTCCGCAGTGTACTTAATTTTAGCTAGCCTGTGGTCTGCCCTCGTGCCCATGATGTGAGGTAGTATGTCTTGGGTTGACATTCAGGCGTGCGGTTTTGGAGGTCGAACAGGGTCTTGGCCACCAGGTATCTCATGAACGTCCCAGGCCCTCTCAAGCCTTGTGTTGCGTTGGGAAGACTGTTGTGGCTGTCAGTTTCTTCTTTGCTTTGAGACCTGTGGTGCTGCTGCCTTCTGGGTAAGTCCCTGGTTTTACATATATGTGGGTGTTTAGCTTCAGGAAGCCGATGTGGCTCCCCACAGAAAACCAGGGTTGAATGGAATGAAATGCCGTTTTCTGGCAGCCCCGGAGGCTCCCTGACACCCTTCCTCCCTCCGGTTGGCAGTCTTCATCGTTCAATAACGGGAGTGGTGGGCTGCCAACTGGTGAGTGCAAGTTGGATGAAGTGTTGCTTGTTCGTTTTCTTTTGGGGAAGTTCTGCTATATTCGGATGTAGGTCGCAATTTTCACAAGAGTGTGGTTCTGTTTTGTTTCGCCTATGTTTCTGGGTGCTTCCCTGGTAGATGGCAATTATGACATACTTTAAATGTTAAGTGCTCGTAGGCCATTTCTCCCTGTACCACTCTGAAGGAGTCAGGTTTTGGCTCATGGTTCCTCGTAGGCATAAGGATTCCTGTGACTGATGACCCCAAACTAATATACGTAGCACATATCAGTTTGGATAGCTTCAAGGAGCCTCCGCGGCTCGCCTAGGAAAATAGCGTTTCATTACTTTCAATGCTGGATTTTTATTTAAAAAGGTTATCAGTTATAAAATAGATAATAAAATCTCATGCATCTTCAAATAAAATTTATGTTCATTTACATTACCCATTATTATTCACATTAGCTTATTGAATTAGTCTGGATGGTTTATTATTTATTGAAATACGTATATATATTATATAGTTTCTTGTGTTCAGACGTGTGTGGTAACACCTGATGAAGGTGTAGAAGAAGGCAATGAAGTTGACGAGGCAGATAACACAGCAGAACACATCCCCACTCCAAGTGATGCAAGTAAATAATTTTAACTCTTAATTTATCTTTGATTTGACTGCACAGCCATGCTCGCAGAATATTGACCATTTACATTCCATATAACAAGTGATAGTGTAATATGTATTTTTAAGAGAGAACAAAGGAAGGTGCTTGTTCTTTACGAAACCCCCAAAATTTCAAGCAGTTTCTATATTGAAACAAATCTTAGAGCACCTATGGTCCTTATGAAGTCAACATGGCCTTGCACAGGTAAAACTAACCTTAAATCCTTCACCTGCAAGCAAATTAGGCTCTTAGCTATGTAATATAAGTTGATTTTAGATATGTATGAAATAGTGTATGATGAGAGTACAGTATAAGAAAATATTTATTTTCACCCAGCACAGAGACGAACCCAAATTTAAAGAATGTGGTAGTGACATTACTTTTGCATCAAACATTTAGCTAAACATATTTTATAATATCTACTTGTAATTTAATGCAAAGTGTCACTTTATTCCTTTAGCCGTGGAATTGGACTATATTCACCAGATTTATTCCAAGTACTGTAGTTTAATGTTTTGATGCATTTACTGCTTATTGTTTTGATGTGTTGAGTTACATCCTTATCCAGAGAAACAATAATTATTTATTTTGCATGTGTATTAGTGTGTGTAGAGAGAGAGAGAGAGAGAGAGAGAGAGAGAGAGATAGAGAGAGAAAAAGATGAGGAAGAGAAAGGAATTGGGGAAAATATGAGAAACAAAAATGAGACAAATCAGGTTTTCAGCAAATATGAAAACTTCTTTTCGGAGCAAGTCGCTTCGATGCTCTCTAAGGCAAGTTCTCTGAATGTCCCATTGAATGGGTTCATTATTGTAAGAGAGGATGACATTCTGCACAAGAACAGTGGGGGTAGTTCAAACTTCCTTGCTGGAGCATACTGATGTTGGGAGAGACACTGGAGAAGAACTTAATTCAGCCTCAAGTGACCACAGAAATTACAGCAACAAAATTCAAAGCCTTTTCAAGCCCAACAGGAACTGGAAATGGACTACTAAGTAGTTAAAAAGCATCTCAGAAATGTAAATATCATGAAATAAATCCTGCGTGCTGTGGTTTAGCTGTGGTAAAATCTTAAAGTTTGATAGTTTTGGTAGCTGGAGGGCAGAGTAGCCAGTGCTGCAATTTCTTTCCATTGTATTTTAACATTCCTCACTTTATTTTTTTTTCTGATCAGATTATATATTTGAATGTCACTAGTATTTTAATGTTTCATATATACATAATGTGAAACATGCATATATACAAATATACAGTTTGTGTATCACTATACACATACCACTATATATCTTTAAATCAATATTTACATGAGGCTAAGTCTTACATTTGCAAATAACATACATTATTCATGCAATATATACATGGATATCACTGATTTGATGTACTGTATTTACAAGTTTTTGAGAGTGATAGCCAGGGAAACAATGATGCAGAGCATAACACCATCATACTCCTTACACTTGAATTAGGAGGGGTGACAGGTAAGCTTCTAACATGGATGAAAAATTTCTTAACTGATAGAAAAATGAGGGCCGTAATCAGAGGCAATGTATTGGACTGGAGGAATGTCACAAGTGGAGTACCACAGGGTTCAGTTCTGGCACCGGTAATGTTCATTGTCTACATAAACGATCTACCAGATTGAATACAAAATTATATGAACATGTTTGGTGATGATGGTCACCAGTCTCTGTGGTGTAGTGGTAAGACACTCGCCTGGCGTTCTGCGAGCACTTTGTCATGGGTTCGTATCCTGGCCGGGGAGGATTTACTGGGCGCAAATCCTTAACTGTAGCCTCTGTTTAACTCAACAGTAAAATGTGTACTTGGTTGTAAAAACAATTCTTCACGGCAGGGATCGTATTCCAGGGATCTGCCCGAAACGCTACGCGTACTAGTGGCTGTACAAAAATGTAACAACTCTTGTATATACTGTATCTCAAAAAATAAAAAAAAATGATGCTAAGATAATAGGGAAGATAAGAAACCTAGATGATTGTCATGCCCTTCAAGAAGACCTTGACAAAATAAGTATATGGAGCACCACTTGGCAAATGGAATTTTATGTGAATAAATGCCATGTTATGAAATGTGGAATTGGAGAACATAGACCCCACACAACCTATAAATTATGTGAGAAATCTTTAAGAATTCTGACAAAGAAAGAGATCGAGGGGGTGGTTCTAGATAGAAAACTATCACCTGAGGACCACATTAAGAACATTGTGCAAGGAGCCTATGCTACACTTTCTAACTTCAAAATTGCTTTTAAATACATGGATGGAGAAATACTAAAGAAATTGTTCACGGCTTTTATTTGACCAAAGCTGGAATGTACAGTGGTTGTATGGTGCCCATATCTTAACCCCTGCACTGCGCACCTATTTTTGGCAAAAACTTTATAGTGCAATTGTTAAGGACATATTTTTATTGTTTTCATAAATATTCAGGTAAAGTTAAAGTCAAAATGTTTTCAAACTCAACCATTTTCATTTCAAAACACAAAGAGTGATGAAAACATTAAAAAAAAAAACATTAAAATATAGCCTAATTAAAAAATAGTACAGTACAACTCTCAGAACGAGATTTCTCGGTTGGCGCAGCACAGTAATACAGAACCAGGTCAATTCTATAAATTCATAAACAACAAATTGCAGGTAAAGGATAATATTCAGAGGTTGAAAATGGGAAATAGATTCACGGAAAATGAAAAGGAAATGTGTGAAACATTAAACGAAAAGTTCCAAAGTGTGTTTGTACAAAATGAAATCTTCAGGGAACCAGATACAATAAGAATTCCAGAGAACAACATAGAGCACATAGAGGTGTCTAGAGACGAAGTGGAAAAAATGCTCAAGGAGCTAAATAAGAACAAAGCAGTTGGTCCAGATGGAGTTTCGCCATGGGTTCTGAGAGAATGTGCACCTGAGCTCAGGTGCACATTCTCAGGTGCACAGCGGTTGTGTGGTGCCCATATCTTAAGAAGCACATCAACAAACTGGAAAAGGTGCAAAGACATGCTACTAAGTGGCTCCCAGAACTGAAGGGCAAGAGCTACGAGGAGAGGTTAGAGGCATTAAATATGCCAAAACTAGAAGACAGAAGAAAAAGAGGTGATATGATCACTACATACAAAATAGTAACAGGAATTGATAAAATCGATAGGGAAGATTTCCTGAGACCTGGAACTTTAAGAACAAGAGGTCATAGATATAAACTAGCTAAACACAGATGCCGAAGAAATATAAGAAAATTCACTTTCGCAAACAGAGTGGTAGACGGTTGAAACAAGTTGGGGGAGAAGGTGGTGGAGGCCAAGACCGTCAGTAGTTTCAAAGCATTATATGACAAAGAGTGCTGGGAAGACGGGACACCACGAGCGTAGCTCTCATCCTGTAACTACACTTAGGTAATTACACACTTAGGTAATTACAGTGGTGGCACATCAACAAACTGGAAAAGATGCAAAGACATGCCACTAAGTGGCTCCCAGAACTGAAGGACAAGAGCTACGAGGAGAGGTTAGAGGCATTAAATATGCAAAAACTAAAACAGAGAAGAAAAAGAGGTGATATGATCACTACGTACAAAATAGTAACAGGAATCGATAAAATTGATATGGAAGAATTCCTGAGACCCAGAACTTTAAGAACAAGAGGTCATGGATTTAAACTAACGAAACAGAGCTGCCGGAGAAATATAAGAAAATTCACTTTTGTAAACAGAGTGGTAGACGGTTGGAACAAGTTAGGTGAGAAGGTGGTGGAGGCCAAGACCGTCAATAGTTTCAAAGCGTTATATGACAGAGTGCTGGGAAGACGGGACACCACGATAGTAGCTTTCATCCTGTAACTACACTTAGGTAATTACACAGAACAAGTGATGCACTCCCTAACCTTTGTGAGACCTAGATTGGATTATGCAGTGGTTATATAGTGCCCATATTTCAAGAAGTACATCAATAAACTAGAAAAGGTGTAAAGACATGCAACTAAATTGATTCCAGAACTAAAAAATAAAAATACGAAGAGAAACTAGAGGCGTTAAATATACCAAAGCTAGAATAAAAGAAAAATAGATGATATGATCACAACATACAAAATAGTAATGTAAAAAGGAATAAAGGTGCCAAAAAAATATTAGAAAATTCACTATTACACACAGAATGGTGGACAGTTGGAACAGGTTATGTAGAAGGTGTCAAAATCGCCAGTAGTTTCAAAGCGCCATATGACATAGAGTACTGAGATGGGATACCACAAGTGTAGCTTTCATCCTGTAACTACACTTAGGTAATTACACTTAAGAAATCAATTCAGTGAAATATTGCGTAAACCAGGCTTACCTTGTTTAGAATCTGTGATTTACCTATTTGACAATTGTTTGCTTATCTTAATGTAATAATTATACTGCTGGGAAATTCCTATTTTAGCATCAATCCAAAATATATATTATCAAACTAGTCCAGATAAGCAGAATTAGTGAAATTTATCACCGGGATAAAAGAAAGCTAATCGTATTATTCATTGTGGGACTCTGCAACTATCATGCAACGAAGGAATTACTGATTCAATTTTGAAAATTGTATACTCATTGGTCATAAAATTCAGGTTCAGCTAAAGAGTAAAAGGACTTCAATATTGAGTACTGTATATCAAAAAGTAAATTGATGAATAATTGAGAGTAGACATGTCAAGTAGGAAATGTTGTATAGGGTAGCAGTGTGTATTATAGTGTTTCGATATACTGTATGTTACTCATGTATACCCTATAATGTACTTTTATCTTATTTCCAGAAGCCAAAACAGTATCACCTACTTATATTGTTTGTTTTCATCCATTAATATGTTCATGCTAATATTATTTTCTATTAATATAATAAACCCTTTTAAGAGTTTATTTTCTCTAATAGCACTGATAACACCAATCATATTTTATTTTCTTATTTGTTTACTCTAGTAGCATTGGTGTTTGTGTGTATCTTTAGTGTTTCCGTTCTTACAGCAGCCTGTGTTAGTGCCTCGTTCACCGTGGAGACATGTAATACCCCCATCACCACCCCAGTTATAGTTAGCAAAGCCTCCCTAGACAGTGGCAGCCACTCTGACGTAGGTGTGTAGTCATTGTGTTTCTAATGCCCGTTTTGTGACCTCGCAGCTCTGCAATATTTTGATTTGGCTTTTTCTGTCGGAATTGCAATTTTGGAGGTGTTCCCAGTGAAGTAGATCATATGTAAAACCTAAACCAAATCATTTACACAAACATATAGCTCTGTATTCTGTACCTTGAGCCATATCTGACAATGTATATAACTTGGCTAAATATGTTATTGTTATGATATACTGTATATACATACTCTTTATTAATATTTGTATTTTATACATAATTTCTGATACTGGGTTATAATTCATTAATCTTATATTTCCAGAGTAAATATATATAAAAATATTACGTATTTAAACTAAATAAAATCCTTTAATACAAATGCAAATAATTTTCAATTCATCTATCATAAGATGCTGATAATGGTTTAAGGTACTGAACATATATTTTATAAGGTACATGATGATGCTACATAGCCCTCCCGGTTTGGTGACGTCTTTTGATAATTACTTATTTATAAGGTGCATTCATCCCATAAATTGTACTCAAAATAGTCTAAGAATTATCCATTATAGCAATATTTTCTAAAATATTTAACTTGTTTTAACAAAATAAAATGTAACAATAATTTCTTATGCAAAAAATTTATATTTAACATGTTTATACATGAAGCCATTAGAATAATAAGAACTAAACTTAGGAAGAACCCATTGAGCTGCAGTATACACATCACCATTATACCACTCCATTCACCTGGGCTCTAGGAGACTCAAACCACTGACCCCATGCATGTGAGGCTGAAGCTCTATCAACCGAACTATTGAGTAGTCTTAATAAGGAATTAAGACTTTTACCATTATACCACCAACTTTTCAAGCATTTGAACCATACTTTCAGAAAGGCATTTTATCATTGAAAAATGTTCTGTGCAGAATGACAAAAATCATCCTATAATAGTCATTTTGTAAGCCGGTATATGTTGGGGGCTTTAAGACTTGACAGCTATTCAAACAAAGTATGATAAAGATGATATAATAGACTTTTAAGACGATGAACAAATTGCTTAACTCTTGTGTTGCTAAGGGCAATTTGGCGTTTGTCACCCAATTTGGCATAAAAAAAAATATATAATTTTTTGTTTCTTCTTAACCTGTTAATTTGTGTTCCGATCATGGAAAAATAATAATAAAAAAAATCGTAAGTAGCCGCAATCGTAAGTAGTTGGGGAAGTCTGGCAAAAATCGTAAGTAGTCGGGAAAGTTGGCAAAAAAGAGGCGCTGACTCAGCAAGCGTCGGGGAGTTCTGCTTCGCCCCAGCTGCCAGGTGGGGGGTTGCCACAAAGATATAATTACCTAATTATTTCAATGTCTCTGATTGATTTTTTGCTCTAATATTATTCAATAGTGTGTAGTGTGATATGTTTATATAATAAAATGTGTGAATCATCGTTGTACTCAAAATTATGGTGTGCATATTATTGATTCAATTATTATGTTCGTAAAACAGTGAACAAATACTTTGTCAGTTATTACACTATATACACAAGTTATATATAAGTATCTGCATTTTTGTTCCCCATAGCGAACCACAAATCTTGTATGGTGATGGCAGACAGTAACAGGTGGCCACACAACTCGTGCTCCCTACCTCCCTCCCTCCCATCGTCACTGGTTCAAGGCCAGATTCACTAACATTCCTCCTTCAAGTATACTGTTGTATTATTACCCTATATACACATATATATAAATATCTACATGTTTTGTTCACCATAACTGTTCAACTAAGGCGGTATAGTGCCCAAAGAGCATAGTAGCCACCCTTACCGAGCATGACAAGTCATGCAGATGTCACCACCTCCCTCACCAAAATGGCTTCTCTCAACACTCCTTTTGCTGTCATTACACTGTATATATACACACGTTATATATGACGTGTTGCTATACACTATTATATATACAACACGTCATATGACGTGTTGCGCAGTTTAAGGGTTGACTCAAAACTTGAACACTTCTTCAAAATATTGTATGTGAGAAAACAATGGATAAATTTTTGTTTAGCTTCAGAAGCCACAATGCAAATGAAACCATAGGAAATAGTCTTCAAACCAATAACAGAAATACTGTCAATTTAAAAAGACACATGTGAAAACTAGCAATAGGTTTCCAGTCCCCATTAAGGCTAATAAAGATAACAGCACTCAGGTAAATTCATGTAACATTCAGGCTGTTTTGAAGATAGAATCTGATCAGATGTCAGTATGCCAATGATAGCTCGGGGTCAGCATTGAAGAGTAATGTAAGAATGGCTGGCACTCTGAAGTGATGGTACTTAAGCATTAGATTTTCTTCCCATACTACATATAATGATTGCTGGATAATTTTCAGGTAGAAATATACAGGAATAATTAACAAAATTCAATAAATCAAGAAAAGTTATTAATAAAAATTAAATGTTAAAGAAACCAAAATATTTGACGTCACAAAAAATTTATGACACACAGCCAGACAGATATATTGATTATTACAGGTTAGCCACATCAAATATGTCTGTCACAAATAATAAAGAATTCACAGATGATTAGTCACAATAACATGGCTGAAGATGATGACGACCAAACCATACATATGTTAAAGTGTTCTAATCTCTCTCTTCCTGTGGGCCCTACACATCAGTTGTCCCATATATTTTATGAACTGTGCCTATTCCCAAGCTAAACAAAATTTATTTGATCTCAAACCTGTTTCCAACACTAACAACACTGTTGTGTTACTATCTTATTATTAATTTAATATTATATACACTGGCTGCCTGCCCCCCCTCCCCTGACATAATGAATTATTATTAAATTGTGTCTGTATGTATATACAGTATATAAATATATATATGTATATATATATATATATATATATATATATATATATATATATATATATATATATATATATATATATATATATATATATATATATATTTTTTTTTTTTTTTTTATTTAAAAACAAATACAGTATATAAACATTTATAAAACATGTACATATTAGGCTCATATCCAGGTCCCCCAAAATTGAATTACTGACTATTCCCTGGGATGAAACCCCACAAAATGACTAACTCCTGCATTCCTATTTACTCCTCCTGCATATTTAGCATATTAATGCCTGCTAACTCCTGCATATTTATTTAGTTTGTTTCTCATTTTATTGTGCCCTTTAGAATTCCAATAATACTTTACATGATTTTATATACAACAGTCCATGTTTTGTACATTCCATCCATACTAGCTATAGGTTCTGTAAATTTTTAGAAGATGTGTGTTATATTATTAACTATATTTTACTAAATTTTTACTTATTTTCTTGAATTTGAGATAAATCAATATCATAATCTGTTGTTACAATATTATTCAAGATGATAACTTTTTAAATGCTTTCCAGTGAATGGTATGGAGGATGAAGGTGCTGCTGATGATGAGGTCAAAAGTATTACAGAAAATGGGAATGGAGATGCCAATTTAGAAAATGGGGCAAATAACGATGATAAAAATATGGATACTTTGGCAGTTGAAGAAAATCAAGATGGCCACAGTTTAGAATCTAGATCATCTTGCATTTCCCCAGCATCTTCACAAGGAGGAGTTTATTCAGTAAGTATTCCTTGATGAGGGTTAAACCCAAGCAATTCTATTCTTTTATAGAAATACTGTTCATTAGAATTTTAGCAGAACGAAATTAAATATTTGGTCAATGTTCTTGGACCTCGTCACACTCATGTTGGCTTGGGTAATGTCTCTCGGCCAGTTAGTTTACCTTCACCATAGCACCTGCGATATCTCTTCCTCGGAAGACCGAAGACTTTTTCTAGCTTGGACTTCAAAAGGACTTGCTTAACTTGAAACTGTTGTGGGATGGAGTACCTCAGAAAGTAAATTAGCTTAGGTAGAGAGAGGCATCTGGAGAGAAGGCAGAAAGCATCATGAGCAATTTTTTCAATCCTATCATGCAGTCAGTGATTTTTGCATCTAGGATCTTCTCAGTTGCATGCAAACCAAGGGGGGCACCAAACAGGTGCAATCCATTGCTTCAGTTGTGTAGATATCTGGCAGGACATCTTTCACTTGTTCAATAATGTGTGAGTTACAGGAAACTTTTTCACACTTGGATGCTTTAAGAATGAGACTTAGATTTGCTCCTATCTTCTTGAGATGAGCAAATCTAAATCTCATTCTTAAAGCATCCAAGTGTGAAAAAGTCTCCTGTAACTCCTAGCTCTTGGATTTTGCTGATGTCCTCAAGGAGGGTATCAGAGTTACTGGTAAGAATGTTATCATCCCCCCCCCCCAAAAAAAAAAAAAAAGTTTAGCTCACTGGTCAGATTATCCAATGACCTCTTTAATGGCTAAGAAAATAATGAGGAGGGGGGGAGCCTAGGGGGCGAGCCTGTTGGACACCTTTAAGTCAGCAGATTAAGTTAATCTGTTTAATAGATTAACTTAATGTTCCCCAAAGAGAAACTTTGAGCCACCACTATAGCATGACTAGATGTAAGGATAAAAAGGTGAGAAATGACTCAGAGAACACACACTCCTCTGACATGACTAAAGGCATTTTTAAAATCTAGCTTGTCTAGTGCATACACTCAAACAGCACCACATGTAATTACCTAAGTGTAATTACCTAAGTGTAGTTACAGGATGAGAGCTACGCTCGTGGTGTCCCGTCTTCCCAGCACTCTTTGTCATATAACGCTTTGAAACTACTGACGGTCTTGGCCTCCACCACCTTCTCCCCCAACTTGTTCCAACCGTCTACCACTCTGTTTGCAAAAGTGAATTTTCTTATATTTCTTCGGCATCTGTGTTTAGCCAGTTTATATCTATGACCTCTTGTTCTTGAAGCTCCAGGTCTCAGGAAATCTTTCCTGTCGATTTTATCAATTCCTGTTACTATTTTGTATGTAGTGATCATATCACCTCTTTTTCTTCTGTCTTCTAGTTTTGGCATATTTAATGCTTCTAACCTTTCCTCGTAGCTCTTACCCTTCAGTTCTGGGAGCCACTTAGTAGCATGTCTTTGCACCTTTTCCAGTTTGTTGATATGCTTCTTAAGATATGGGCACCAAACAACAGCTGCATATTCTAGCTTTGGCCTAACAAAAGTCATGAACAATTTCTTTAGTATATCCCCATTCATTTATTTAAAAGAATTCTGAAGTATAGAAAGCATAGCATAGGCTCCTTTCACAATATTCTTATGTGTCTTCAGGTTATTTTTCTATCTAGAAGCCACCCCTAGATCTCTTTCTTTATCCAGTTCTTTAAAGTTGCTCACATATATATAGGTTGTGGTTGGGGTTTTTCTATGTTCTCTATTCACACATTCCATAACATGACATTTATAACATTAAATTCCATTTGCCAAGAGTCTCCATATACTTATTTATCTAGGTCTTCTTGAAGGGCCTGAACATCATTCTAAATTTCTTATGCCATTCGCGTATTAATCTTAGATCATCAGCAAACATGTTCATAAAATAATTCTTGTATACAACTGGTAGATCATTTTATGTAGAGTAATGAAACATCGACTGGTGCACGAACTGTGACCCTGTGTACTCCACTTTGACTTTTCCCAGTCCGATACATTGCATCGGATCACAGCCCTCATTTTTCTATCAGTCAGAAAGTTTTTCATCCATGTTAGAACGTACCTGTCACTCCTCCAATATTTCCCAGTTTCCAGAACAACCTCTTATGTGGAACTCTGTCGAAAGCCTTTTTTAGGTCCAGATAGAGGCAGTCAGCCCAACCATCTCTTTCCTGTAATATCTCTGTTGCTCGATCATAAAAACTGGTAATTCGATACACAGGATCTACCAGATCGAAAACCATACTGTCTGTCTGATATATATCATTTCTCTCCAGTTGTGCTCCCCATTTAGTTTTAATTATTTTTCCAATATTTGTGACTATTACACTTGTCAAATGAGACGGTCTAATACCGATGTATTATAGATATTGTGCTAAACTTCTGTTTTATTACACAGTTTACCAACTTTGTATTTAATATTTGTTAGAAAATTTACTAACATTGCAATTTTAATATTTGACACAAATGTCATACCAGATGGAACTGCTAGAAACTTTTGGGCTGAATTTGCATCGCATTGATAAAGATGTGCAAAGATGTGATAGAAACTACTGGTATTTTAATCCAGATAACCTGGAGAAGCTGCGGAATGTAATGTGCACGTAAGTAAATCCATGTTTTATTTGGAAAGTGGCAAAGCCAATAATGCATGATAAAAAATTATGTTTGATGTAATATTCTGTACTATGAAATACAAGGTTCATCAAGTAATAATTAGCAGTTTTAATAGTGAATGTTTTTGGTTCTTTATTTTCCTCTAGGTGGCTATAGGAAATCAGGAGACCCACACCTGTACTTAGAATTTTATTTTATTTTCTCACAAATTATACTTTTTCCCTCAGATATGTGTGGGAGCACCTTGATACTGGATACATGCAAGGAATGTGTGATCTAGTTGCACCACTCCTGGTTATTTTTGATGATGAGGCAGCCACATACTCCTGCTTCTGCAACCTTATGGGTCGTATGTCTCACAACTTCCCAAATGGTGGTGCAATGGATCAACACTTTGCTAATATGAGGTTTGATGTGTGTTCAATTGATATTAAAAACTGTAAGGACTTTGAGTGTCAAGCAAATTAACACTTTCATGCCCCGGGCATGCGCTCCGTTTGTAAGCACGAACTGCTCCTGGCGGTGCGCTCGAGCGTGTGGCGACACTGAAATATGTATACTCGTTTCAGTTTTCTCATCTTAATTCTCGTGCTACGTCATTCGTTTTGGTAACATTGTGTTTGCAATAGAATTCCCCACAGATGTATATGCATATAATGTCCAAAAGCCCGGCGTGACTTCCCACAGCAAAGCCTAAAGTTGGCAAAAATTACCCATGAGCTCACAAATTCAATAAAATGTGTATACTTGTTTCAGTTTTCTCACCTTAATTCTCGTACTACATCGTTCATTTTGGTATCATTGTGTTCACAATTAAATTCCCTGCAGGTGTATATACATATATTGTCCAAAAGCCTGGCGTGACTCCCCTTAGCAAGCCTAAAGTTATCCGTGAACGAGCACCAATTATCACACCCGCAACGTGATGTGTATACCCGTTCAGTTTGATAACGTCAATTTTTGTGTTACGTCGCTCGTTTTGGTATCAAATTGTTTGCAATATAAAAGCGCGTATTTCAAAACTAGTCCCATAATAATAGCACAATAAATGGAATTTTAACAAACATTTTAAATTTTGGACGCAAAAAGTATTTATAATCTTTCCAGTGTTCGACATCAATTTTCGTGTTACATCTTTCATTTTGTATCAAATTGTGTGCAATCTAAAAGCGCTCATTTTAAAACCACTCCCAGATTGATCAGATAAAATTTAAATTGTTAACAAATATTTTAAAATGTGGACGCCGCTCGTTACCGGCTAGGACACAAGAGAAAAATTTTGAACACCAACGACGTTCATGGAAACTGAAAATGTTAAAAAAAATTCTGATCAAGGCATTCAGTTGCTCTCTTAGGCAAGGACCTACTGTTCCCATATACCAGACTATACACAATCACGAAGATCATCATTTTACATTGATCTTTTCAAATGTCCTCACAGGATCATACTTGGGTGAATGAAAACACTGGAAAATATTTGATCCAGCTCAGAATGAAGTAGAGAATTTTTATTCTCTAATTCATCTATGCCAAAACCTTTCCAAGAACTATTTAGCATCAAACAGACCACCTAGGAGCACTTTACTAATTGGCCGCCCCTGAAGCTACTCCCAACCGTTGTTGTCAGCACCAACGTCAACAGGACACACTACTAAGGCTCTGCCTGCCTCTCCAACCTGTTCTCGATATAGCATGTCACATTTTGATGTATACTTTACCGTATGCCAAAAACTGATGTACAAGAAAATGGTAGCAGCTTTTGAAATTGACCTAAATATTCTGTTTTCCATTCATAGATCCTCTGGTTGGTTAGGTTAGGGCAATTTAGTATCTTATGACACTTTAGTACCCTGGGTAGGGCACTTTAGTTTCATGACGTTGGGAATGTTCACAAGAATGGGCTGGCCTCTCATTTCACGTGACTAGAGAAAGAAAAAAAGGTATAGGAACAATGCACTTGAGCCTTGCTCAAGGTTAAGTTTTTCAGCTACAGTTGACCCTTATATAATGCACATTTACACAGCTTATTTTTGCCATAATGTGGTTTTCATTTAGTGACCCACAATTGAAATTTCACACACTATTATCATATAACAAAGTCATGGGATGCTCACCTGTAGTCTCCAGCAAAGACGGCCATGATTTGGCTCCCTCTTCACACTCACCAACTCCCTCTCCCACTCTTACCCAGGAGCGAGGTCACAGTGATGAAGAGGTTTAGATAAGGACCACACATACATTTGACATTATTTACACCCACTATCAGACCCACACTCTCACTCTTGTCTCACACCCATATATGCCCATCCACACTCACACCCACCCATCCACTCATTCATCTACTAAAATATTTACAAAACCTTATGTATATTCTTAGTAAATAGTGTCAGATGTTTGTGATGGGCCATGTTAGTTACCAACACTAACAAGTGTAGCATACACTCCTATCACAATGTCTTTGATGTGGTCCTTTGGTGAGGTTACTATCCAAAAGCACTCCTAGATTGCTTTCTGTAAGTTCTTTAACCCTCAACATGTCGTCAG
Source organism: Procambarus virginalis (assembly GCA_020271785.1). NCBI lineage: Eukaryota > Metazoa > Arthropoda > Malacostraca > Decapoda > Cambaridae > Procambarus > Procambarus virginalis. The sequence continues at coordinate 1,688,881 of WNGS01166226.1, read as the reverse complement.
TGTCATTTGTTGATCACTTGGGCCACTGTGGTTATTGTCAGTTGTAGTTGCCCTGGGTTTTATTCATGTTGCCCTTTATTTCCATATATGTACTGAACTTTATTTTATTTGTAATTTAACTGTAGTTGAATACATCTATTATGTATAGTTCTGCGTGTCACTCTTACAAGAATGTTCTCTCATTTGTATAGGTTAACTAAGCTTTGCCTTATACTCATCAGAATTTCTTTTTATTATTACTTTTAAACTGCAGTCTTTTCAGTGAATGAATTTATTAAAACAATCATAATTATTGTTTAAATTTTATGAGAGTTTTCAGTATGCAATATTCATTTTTCTTTCATAAGTTAACTTGATTAAGAGTACTATATAGGTCTTTGAGATGTTTACTTTTTTAAGACTCGTTTTCTAACCTCCCTTGTTACATAAGTAATTGTGACCATGTCTTGTTCCCTCAGATCACTGATTCAAATACTGGATTCAGAAATGTTTGAACTTATGCACCAAAATGGGGATTATACCCACTTCTATTTTTGCTACCGCTGGTTCCTCCTCGATTTTAAGAGAGGTTTGTTATTATTGATTGATGTTGTAGTTAGAATCCTTTTCCCTTTAGACCAATCCCTAACCACAACCCTAATTATCCATCATTATGCCTCATGGAGGTAATACTCAGTTTATTTTGTCTACCAATTTTTCTGGAATTTTTCACATCTCCAATCACCTACTTCATTCTTTCTTTTGCTATTTAATACACTGTTTATTCAGTCAAAACAAATATATTATTCGTGATCTCATATATCTATCTTATCCATTATGAATGATTTCTCACGCAGTTTTTATTTCCTCTTGCTCTCTATAATCATTGGACCAACTCCTCAAGCTTGTGTTGTCTTCATTGTGTCTACTTCTTTTTCTTCATTACACCCAATCCTTAAGTATTATCTTCATTGTACTCAGTCCTCGGGCACTGTCATTATTATACTAGTCCTCGGACACTGTCATTATTATACCACAGTCGTCAATAGTTGTCATTATTGTACCCAGTCCTCAATAACTGTCTTTATTGTACCTAGTCTTCAAGCATTGTTTTTATAATACCAGTCCTCAATCATTGTCTTCTTTGTACCAAGTCCTCAATCATTGTCTTCATTGTACCCAGTTTTGTCAGGAACTATAATGGAAAAGCCAACACCATCAGCAGATTTCAGTCCATTTCAGAGAGCAGTAGTGAATAAATGGCAGTGGGGGGAAAATAAACGTATTTCAGAACAGTGAGAGGGATGGAATGCATTTTTTTGTGTGTGTGGGGGGGGGACAGTAAGGGGGAGGAATTAACTATTTTCTTGCACAATGGGGAGTTGTTAGCTATAAACAGGTGTGCAGCCCAGAGGTTAAGCCTCATTATAACCACCTTTTAGACTTTAGTTTAACTTCATTGTCCCCATTCACCAACTTCACTTTACCTTCATTTTTCAATTTCTTAAGTGTTTATTTGTATTGTACTCCTCATATACCATTTTGTCATTATTTTATGCACACTTGAATCACCCTTTGTTTATCTTCATTTACACACTCATCAATCACCCATGTCTTCATTATATGCACTGCTCAAGCATTCTTTATCTCCAGTATACAACCTCTTCAAGCACTCTATCTTCATTACATGCACTAAGCCTATTTTTTTTTATACACACACTCCTCAAGTTTCTCTTGTTTTTGTCATTGCAGTATAGTATTATTGTATGCCACTTAAATTTTTCTACTTAGCAGGTTTAGGAATTATATACGTAAATTTTTTCTTTATTTTCAGAGTTAGTGTATGACGATGTATTCATGGTATGGGAAGCAATATGGGCAGCTCGGAATGTTTCCTCAGCTCATTTTGTCCTGTTTATTGCCCTGGCCTTAGTGGAATATTATCGAGACATCATTCTTGATAACAATATGGATTTCACTGATATCATAAAATTCTTCAATGGTATGTTTTTTTGGTATTCAAAATCTTTTTGTTTAGCAATAATTTAAAGTATAATGACAGATTTTGCAAGAACAGTTGCAATTGTTTAGGAATCATGCAAGAGGATTCTTTGATTATTAAGTGCTGAAAAACTGCAAAATAATTACCAATCTTTATGATCACTCAAAGTATTATTACAGTATTTAGATGACCTGTGGTGCAGTGGTCTGTGCAATCAGTTCACAACCAAAAATTCCCAGATTCCATCTCCAGCAGGGCAAGAAGTTTATGCATGTTTCCTTACACCTGATGTGTTTTTTCACTTATCAGTAAATATGTACTGAACCTGGAAGTTAGGCAACTGTTGTGAGTTGCATCCTAGGGAAGGTCAGCTGTTGTCCATGGGGTACCTCAATAAACCTAACATTCATCCAGTCCTGACAATGGCAAATGGAAAACAATTTTACCTATAGAAAACCCAGCATTGAATATAATGAAATTCTTCTTTCTGGATGAGCCATAGTGGCTCCCTGAATCAATCATGCTGAGGTTGAGCCACGCAATTGAGTCACATCAGATGTGGGAGTTCTATTTGGCCTGCCAGGAACCAGAGCCAAAATCTGCACCCCCATCCCCATTCACAGAGGCACATAGAGCAAGTGATAATTTGCCACCACACAGGGGAAATCTGCAGCATGGTAGAGGCAAAAAGAATAACCATCATCTGGTAGCAAATATGATGAGCACCCTTCAAACTTGCATATGGTAAATGCAGGTTCCACAGGCTGAAACAACCACACCAAACACCTGCAAGGGGATTACCAGGGTCTGAAGACAGCTAGCTAAGCAGAGAACTTAGGCACAGGCCACTTGCCAGATACACCAAGCGCAACCACCACAACCTGGTTACAACTGGTGGCAGTGTGTCATATAAACAACCATGTGAGTGCCAGTAAATCTCAGCACCTCTGTTTGGCTCCCAAACAAAGCAGTCAAAGACTCACACATGCAGCAAAAAACAAAATATAGAACAGAGTACAAAGTAAATGGCCCCTGCAGAAACAAATTAAAAGATGAACTTTAGGCAACGTAGCTTGCCCACATCTGAATGACCCAGGGACAGTAACGCCCCGTAGACCATCAGCAAAAGAACTGAGAAGGAAACCAACTGTGTGTAGAAGCCAGGGTGCCTGTTGATGGCATTCGGTACTATTGGTTTCGCACAAAGTTTGCATGTTTCTCGTTTTCTGCGTGAATTGTTTGCAGAGACGTTTGCCAGTTTTTATGCTTTGGTCTTTGTTATCTGTCCAGTTGTCTGTAAAACAGAAGGCAACGGATCCTTGGAGGTTTTAGAAGACAGAAGAAAAAGAGGTGATATGATCACTACATACAAAATAGTAACAGGAATTGATAAAATCGACAGGAAAGATTTCCTGAGACCTGGAACTTCAAGAACAAGAGGTCATAGATATAAACTGGCTAAACACAGATGCCGAAGAAATATAAGAAAATTCACTTTCGCAAACAGAGTGGTAGACGGTTGGAACAAGTTGGGGGAGAAGGTGGTGGAGGCCAAGACCGTCAGTAGTTTCAAAGCGTTATATGACAAAGAGTGCTGGGAAGACGGGACACCACGAGCGTAGCTCTCATCCTGTAACTACACTTAGGTAATTACACTTAGGTAATTACACACACACACACACACACACACACACGCACACACACACGTGTAATTAATTAAATTAAATAAATTAATTAAAGTAATTAGGTAATTACACTTAGGTAATTACACGCACGTAGGGGCACACGCACTAGGGGACACAGGTGGAAACTGAGTGCCCAAATGAGCCACAGAGATATTAGAAAGAACTTTTTTAGTGTCAGAGTGGTTGACAAATGGAATGCATTAGGAAGCGATGTGGTGGAGGCTGACTCCATACACAGTTTCAAGTGTAGATATGATAGAGCCAATAGGCTCAGGAAACTTTACACCTGTTGATTGATGGTTGAGAGGCGGGACCAAAGAGCCAGAGCTCAACCCCCGCAAACACAACTAGGTGAGTACAACTAGGTGAGTACACACACACACACACACACACACATACATATATATATACATACATACATATATATACATACACATACACATACATTTGCAACCATAAAGGCCAACTTCAACATATACTGTACAGTACTTTCAAAAATAATAATATACATTAGTTATATTTACGTTATTTCCTCTACAGAAATGGCAGAGAGACATGATGCCAAAACTGTTCTTCACACAGCAAGGAATCTAGTCCTACAGCTTCAGACATTAATTGAAATAAATAGAAAGCCCGAGATGATGCATGTGCCAAACTGACAAAGCTTTCTTAGTACATATAAGAGTAGTACTGAAGCTGCAAATGAAGAGGGGTAAGAAATTTATCACTGCTGTACTGTATACACAAATTCAACAAAATTATACTTTATGCCACCGAAATTTGAGCATATTAATCCAGCAACTACTGTTGATTAAGTATCATGAGTAAGCAAGTATGAGAGCCCAGAATTCGCTAATCATTATTTAGATACTGTAATTATAAGTAGACCTTAGTACTGGTATGTTGTTTTTTTATACAAAATTTTCTATATTTATATGTTAATTGGTGCCACAATGGTTTTAAAATGAAGATACTGTATACCTTTTTAAGCACAAACAAAACAAAACTAGTTGAGCAAACATACACATAATGCATGCATGTAACTAATTTACACACTGTAACTAATTATGAACATAACTGGTCGCCCATCTTTGCTCCTACCATC
>WNGS01166226.1:1672201-1683110 GCA_020271785.1 Procambarus virginalis | reverse complement strand
GACAGAGATAACTGTGAGGGTGAGTGATAACCCATTTCTCATATATTTCACAAATAAGTCTCTAAGGCATAAATATCTAAACAAGATACTGTACCTCTAATATTTTGAGAGAACCAATATTAACCGTTAAGTATGTGCACCTTGTATATTTGTAAAATATATATATATATCATATATATATATAGTATATATATATATATTATATATATATATATATATTATATGTATTAAATATGACCGAAAAAGTATGATTAATAAATTCTAACACGAATTTTCTCAATTTTTCCTTATGTTTGTTTTACTGGATGACGGTAAATGAAAATCAATTCTCCAAAAATTCATTCTTGATTTCTTAGTCTGACGCGACACTTGAACGCGTTTCGTAATAAGCGTAATTACATTTCAAAGACTTTTAGCTTTTCTCAGGCACAAACTATAACCTGAAGTCACTAAACAGTTCTTTACTCTGCTATGCATTTAAACAGCTTTCATCTTTCATTTCATTTTATACCCGCGTTTTGGGTGAGGTGTATATGGTTACAACAGTTTTTGAAGGAGGTGAACAAAACTTTCAACAAAGGACAGAACACCCCCCCCGAAACAATGGATATTAACTGGGATATTACTGGGTAAATGGAAGGTATGAAGTGGAAGATAACGCGGAAGGCCTATTGGCCCATATTTCTTGATGCTTCTATATATGGGAGCGGGGTTCTATGAAAGTGGGTAGAGTAGATTATTTATGCTGCAGTATTAATTGGACGTTCCTGTGTGGTGGACCTTTTTGCTGGTGTTGACTTCTTGATGTGGAGTGCCTCGCAGAAGTCAAGCCGCCTGCTATCGCGGTACCTATCGATGATTTCTGTGTTATTGTTGTAGATTTTCCTGGTGATGGTTTGGTTGTGAGGAAGAGAGTATATGTTCCTTAATGGAGCCCTGGTTCTTATGCATCGTTAAACGCCCTGGAAAGAGGTGTTGCCTTGCCTATATACTGAGTTCTTTTGGGGCTTACAGTCCCCAAGTGGGCATTAAAGGCATAGACGACGTTGCTCTTTTAGGGCGTTCTGCTCCGTGTCTGGAGAGTTTTTTCATTAGTAGGCTGGCTGTTTTTTTGGTTTATAGTAAATTCGTTAGGTTGTATCTTCTGATTTTGTCTGTAGGGATAACAACATTTCTATTAACAATATCTTTCAGGGACCCCATTTCCTCCGTTTTATGAGCGGTGGAGAAGAAGTTCCCGTAAACTAGTCTAATAGAGGGGGATAGGTGTTGTATTAGTTGTTATCTTCACGAGGGTTGCATGGCGTTCTACTTTCCTTCTTATGATAGTTCTTCAGTGAAACCATTGGAGAAGACGTTGTTTACTAGGACCTGCCTTACCCATCAGAGTTCTTCGTCGACTTGCTTCCATTCTGAGCGTGGCTGAGGAGCACAGGTCGACATAAGCGTAACAACACCTCCTCTTGTACCTATCTGGGCAGTCACTGTGGCATTTAGGCACATCCTATGTTTGTTTCCCTTAGTGTAGACTGCAGTGTGGAAACCTACCGCTCCTTTCCATGATGTTACATCTAGAAAGGGCAGCTTCCCATCCTTCTCCATCTCGTAAGTGAAACGTAACACAGAATCTTGCTCAAACCTCTTTCAGCTCCTGCAGATGTCTGACATCAGGTACCTGTGTAATGATGTCGTCAACATACCTGCAGTATATGGCCGGTTTCAAGTTTAAGTCGACTAAGAATTTTTCCTCGATAGTACCCAGTGTAGAAGTTTGCAAACAGGGACTCCTAGGGGAGAACACATGGCGACCCCCATCTACTTGCTTATACATGTGCCCATTCCGGGCTCAAGAAGGGTGCCCTCCCCTTAGTACAAGCTTGGAGTAGTTTCCTCCGGATATTTTCTGGCATGTCAGGGGGAGTACTAAGGACAGTCCGGGTCTCGATACACTCGGTCCACTATCATCCCGATTGTTTCATCCACAGGTACGTTGGTGAAACGTGATTCTACGGCAACGGAGGCTTTATCCCTGTAGAGGCCCGTGTTCCCCGCATTAAGTCCACAAATTCCTTCGGGGATTTCAAGCTGAAGTTTGCACGGGACATAGGGAGTCAGTAAGCCGTTGAGTCGTTCTGCCAGTCTGTACGTGGGTGGTGGGTATCTGGCTGATAATTGGCCGAAGTGGGTTGCCAGGCTTATGCGTCTTGACGTTTTCCATACGCATATCCAGGTTTATATTCTCCAATTATCTTTGGCAGGTGGAGAAGTCCAGGATTTCTTGGAATTCACAGTTTCAATCAACTTGATGACCTTTGTTTTCAATTCGGCTTGAGTGTCCTTCGTTACCCGTTTGGAATTTGGTTTGGTCAGAGAGTATGCTGTTCATTTTCGCCAGCTATTTGTCTTTCTTAAGGATGACGTATATTGGCGACTTGTTTCCTCTCTCCTGCAAACTATCTCCTTGTTCTCACGAAGGCTTTTGGCTGCCGCTTTGAGCTCGGGGGGTCAGTATTGTGCTTCTGTATTTGCCTCGATTCTTTCCTTCCTCTGCAATAAGTTCAGCTTGTAGGAGGTGTCTTTGGTGGTGACCTTCTTTTGTGGTTCGAGGTCAAATATGTCGTCCACAGGATCTCCAACTCCCACTTTCGGGCCAACCGGCACACTTGGTTCTGGACATAGGGAACGTGGACAGTTTATACCATGATTAGGAGAGTGACTATGGTCCTCCCCCAGTGGGGGGAGGTTGAGTACCTGCAAGGTTCAGGAAGCCGTCTCTTGGTCGTGGAATTGCCATGGGTCATCCATATATGTTGTTAGCTCTTTGATAATCCTTGTTCCGTGCTGAGGTGATGTCGGTCTGTGAGGATGTCATGGTGTATGTTCGATGCGGGGGTGCGGAGACCTTCGTCGATGTTGCTGTTTTCTCCATTCGTTTGTTGGCCTGAGTAGTTGCGTTTATTGTCTTTGATATCATTTTCTGCCTTTGGGTATATCTGATTACGAATCAGATCTTGGCGCTATTTTATCGTGAAGGCCTTGATTCCTTGCTGCTGGGGCGTGCGTTTTAATATTAGTATATTTTGGTAGCAGTCCATCCTGAGAAGACATATGTTATTAATATGACCGACAAAGTAAGCTTAGTATAATTTCTAACACGAATTTTCCTCAATATTTCTTCCTATCGTTGGTTTTTACTGCATGGACGGTAAATGAAAAAATCAATTCTCCAAAATTTCCATTCCTTTATTTCTTAGTTACCTCTGACGCGACACCTTGAAAACGCGTTTCGTAATAACTAATTACATTTTCAAAAAGACTTTTAGTTTTCTCACACACCTATAACTTAAAGGCACTAAACAGTTTTTTACTGTGCTATGATTTAAACCGCTTTAATCTTTCATTTTATACCCGCGTTTTGGTGTGAGTGGAAAAACAATATGTTACAAACAGTTTTTAAGAGGTGAACAAAAACTTTCAACAGAGGACAGAACACGAAAACAATGGATATCAACTGGATATTAACTGGGTAAATTGAAGGTATGAAATGGAAGTAACTGCGAAGGGCCTATTGGGGGCCCCCCCCCCAAATATTTCTTGAAGCTATATATTGGATCGGGGTCTTGAATTGGGGAGAATATATTTGTGCATTAAATGACTGTTGTTGCTGGTGTTGACTTCTTGTCGTGTAGTGCCTTCGCAGATGTTATGCCGCCTGCTATCGCTGTACCTATCGATGATTTCTGTGTGTCTTGTGTTTAAGATTTCTATGGTTGATGGTTTGGTTGTGGGTAGTGAGTATATGTTCCTTAATGGGCCCTGTTGCTATGCATCGTTAAAACGCCTGGAAAGAGAGTTGTTGTCTGCCTATATACTGAGTTTTTTGGGCTACTTCCCAAGTGGACATTTAAAGCATAGACGACGTTGTCTCTTTAGGGCGTTCTGCTCCGTGTTTGGAGAGTTTTTCATTAGTAGGCTGCCTGTTTTTTTTGGTTTTTTAGGAAATCGTTAGTTGTATCTTCTGATTTTTGTCTGTAGGGATAACAATTTTATTAACAATATCTTTCAGGACCTTCTCCTCTGTATTATGAGCCGTCGAAAAGAAACTCCTGTAAAATAGTCTAATAGGGGGTATAGTTGTTTTATTAGTTGTTTCTACAGAGGTTGCATGGCGTTCTACTTTCCTTCTTCTGATGTTTCAATGAAACCATGGAGAAAGCCGTTGTGATAGGACCTGCCTCCCTACAGAGGTCTTCGTCGACTTGCTTCCATTCTGAGCTGTGGCTGAGAGATACGGTCGAACATAAGGTTAAACAACCCCCAACTTTTTTTTTACCTTCTTGTCTATCTGGCGCAGTCACTGTTGGCATTTTAGGCACATTCTATGTTTGTTTCCTTAGTGTAGATGCAAGGTGGAACCCTCGCTCCTTTCCATGACTGTACATCTAGAAAGGCAGCTTCCATCATTCTCCATCTCGTAAGTGAAACGTTACACAGAATTTGCTCAAACGCTTATTTCAGCTCATGCAGATGTCTAACATCCGGTACCTGTGTAAAAATGTCGTCAAATACCTGCAGTATATTGCCGGGTTTCAAGTTTAAGTCGAGTAAGACTTTTTCTCGATAGTACCCAGATAGAAGTTTGCAAAGAGGACGCCTAGGGGAGAAACCATGGCGACCCCATCGACTTGTTTATACATGTGCCCATCCGGGCCTCAAGAAGGGTGCCTCCTTTGTACAAGCTTGGAAGTTTCCTCAGGATATTTTTGGCATGTCAAGGGGAGTACAGCCGGTCTCCATACACTCGGTCCACTATAATCCCGATTGTTTCATCCACAGGTACGTTGGTGAACAGTGTGATTCTCGTCAACGAGCTATTATCCCTGTAGGCCAGTGTTCCCCGCAAAGTCAACAAATTCTTCGGGGATTTCAGGCTGAAGTTGTACCGGACATAAGGAGTCAGTAAGCCGTTGCGTCGTTTCGCCAGTCTGTACTTGGGTCTGGGTATCGGTGATAATTTGCCGAAGTGGGTTTCCCGGCTTATGCGTCTTGACGTTTCCATAAGGCATAATCAAGGTTTATATTTCCATAAATCCTCTTGGAGCAGGCGGCTTGACGTCTGCGAGTCACTACACATCAAGAAGCAAACAGCATCAACAGTCAATTAATGCACAATTATATTTATACCACTTCAAGACACCGCTCCAATATAGAGCATCAAGAAATATGGGCCAATAGGCCTTCCGCAGTTACTTCCATTTCATACCTTCAATTTACCCAGTTAATATACAGAATATCACTGTTTTCGTGTTCTGTTACTTTGTTGAAAGTTTTGTTCACCATTAAAAGGGTTGTAACATATCACCTCACCCAAAAAGCGCGTATAAAATGAAAGATGAAAGATTTTTAAATCATAGAATTAGTAAAAAACTGTTTAGTGCTTTAAGGTTATAGTTGTGGAGAAAACTAAAAGTCTGTGAAAATGTAATTAGTTATTACGAAACGCGTTCAAGTGTCGCGTCAGAAGTAAGAAATAAAGAATGAATTTTGGAGAATGATTTTTCATTGACCGTCACAGTAAAAACAAACATAGGAAAATTGAGAAAATTGGGTGTTAGGAATATTAATTTTACTTTTCGGTCATATTAAATAAACATATGTCTACAGGAAAGCTTGCTACCAAAAATATATATTGCATATATTATATAATATATATTATATATACTATATTTATTTTACTTATTATTTATAGACATTTTATTTATAGACAGGCAACAAAAAATATTTGAATTAGGTCCATAGACTATCAATCACAACATACAAATAAAACCACAACAGCTATACTGTACAGTCTAAGCTCACTTATCCGGATCTATATGGAAGGACCTTCTCACCAAGATAAACAGAATTCTTACAGGGAAAGTCTAAGAAATGACCATATTGCAATTTTTTGTACCATAACCAACAACACGTAATTGAATTTACACACACACCGATATAAAATAAAAATATATTTAAAAGAAAAGTTAGCTTACCTTGTTGTAGTTTGTTTATTGTTTGATACAGTCTTGAAATGTGTTCGTTGAAAATTTTAACTAAACTAACACTTGGTTTATTCAGATTCTGTTGGATGTGGCAAGTTTTACCAGGAAACTTACCAGATTGAATTGACTCTGTGTAGTCTGCTCTGTTTGCCAAACCTCCGAATATTACAAAGTTTTGCCAGAAAATGATCCGGATGAGGTTTTGGCCGGATAACCCAAATATCCAGTTAAGTGGAATTTAGATAAGCGAGCTCATACAGTAGTTCATTGTGACTGATCACCAGAAGCAGCTGCAGGTAATAATTCGTGATTTTAAAACCAAATTGATCATCAATTATTACAAGAACATATTCAATGTAAATATATACTACTACATATGCTGTTACTTGCTATCATTCTTCAGAATATTTAGGAATGGGGCAAGCTGTAATATCAATAAATGTTTAATATGCATAATATAGCTTTTATTACACTGTTCTGTCATGGCATCACTGTCATTATCTGTGTTTGTTGTTAAAGATCGCTACCTGGAACAAGAGTTCCAAGTAGCAAGAGCTATGGTGAGCCGTAGTGGATATATGTGTCATTATCTGCTGTAGCCTTATGGTCCTGTAAGGAGTAGAGTATGAACTGCACAGTGTACTCCGGATGTGACATAAACACTCAAGACATTTTTCTTTTTACGTATTTGGGATTTCCTGAACAAAACACTAGAGAGTACACAGTATTGGTTGCTTACTTCGCTGTACACAGACGTTCACTACAAGAATATCTCAACATTCTCATATCTCTTATCAAATTAACTTGTAAGATTTTATGAGACCTAAAAACAGTGCAGATGATGATAAGTAGCTAAATATATTTTAAATACTATTCCAAAGCACGATACAACAATACATTTAAATTTATAGATACTGTACTAGATTTTACAAAAAATATAAATCTCATTTCCGATTCTACTTTCTACCAATATTTTAAACAACCGTACAACCTTGTACTCATTTCAATACTGGTGTTTACTCTTATTTAAAATTATGCACAATGATAATTAAATCTAATTTGTCATATTTACCATATAATATTTGTTGACCTAAGTGTAACAGTTTACTCTTGATTTGGGTCAGTATTCATGAGACACAGAATCACAATTTTGTGAGTATCAAATGAACAATCACAAGGGCCGTGACAAGGATTCGAACCTGCATCCGAGAGCATTCCAGACGCTGCCTTAATCGACTGAGCTACAACATGGTCAAAAGGAGTTGAAACCGAAGTTCTACTGAACTTACTGGATCCTGCAGCCTCTCCGAGGCAAAGCGGGTGCATGGGGGGAGTTGTGTAAACCCTGGTTTGTGTCTCGGAGAGGCTGCAGGATCCAGTAAGTTCAGTAGAACTTCGGTTTCAACTCCTTTTGACCATGTCGTAGCTCAGTCGATTAAGGCAGCGTCTGGGATGCACTCGGACGCAGGTTCGAATCCGCGTCACGGCCCCTATTGGATTTGTTCAGTATTCATGAGACAGCATCAAGGGCAATAAACTGTAGTATTAATTATCAATTAAGGCAGTGATGCTCTTCAGTTTGTCTCTGTTATAGGGGGAGAAGGCAGAGAAAGGGAAATGATAGGTTTGTGGTAAAGTAAAAAAAAAAAAAAAAAAAAAAAAAAAAAAAAAAAAGGGGATCAGGGGGGGACTGAGTACAATATTGTGATTACCTGTATTGTTTTTTTAATAATGCCAATAAACCATCGAGCAAATCTAAATTGTGAAACATTATCAGTAGTATTACTCAACACTTGTTAATGCAGTAAAATATGTCACAGGAAAAGTCAAAGACATGACTAATAAAAAGGAGAATAGTGAGATCCATTATCATTAATCATGATATGACTGCAATTGAAAGCATCTCATGAATACACTTTTTAACTCTAACATTTATTCTAGTTATCAAACATATAACTGGGATTACTGTATATGATTGGCAGTTACCACCATAAATATAAACAGCTCAAATGAAAATGGAAGCTGCACTTTTTTATAATATATTTCTTGATATTATTTAATTTAAATCTGTAAAGATAATTCTACATTTGCAACAATATAGTAAAATAATGTATTGAAATATATAACCATAAGTTTACATTCTTAAATTTCCTGTCTATGCTAACATTAAACAAAGATTTAGTTCTGGTGACACACACATTCAGTTATCAAAATATTTGTGCTACAATCACTACCATCCTGTGAAAATAATAATATACAGTAGGCTAATTTCACATCAATACACACTTCACAATGATGTTCTAGTTAATTTGCCAAAAGAAAACAATGACAAAATATATATTATATAGTACTGTATACAGAATCTCTTCCAATCAACTGGCAAGCATATAAGCATATGTACAAAGAGAATTAAGTATTTCCTTAACAACAATACTCTACACAACTATGGTAAATTTAATATCTTATACCATCACATGAGTATACAGTGCAACCCCGATTATCTGGATTGATTAGTAACTAGGTACTGTATACTAACAATTTAAATTCTGGATAATTTAATTATACAGTAACTTAATTTCTACCTATATTACACCTACAGTATCTGTACCTGGAGATTTACAGTAAAAATTACCTTTGGACTCTAATTACTCAACATATATCAGCATAGATCAATAATAAACTCCAACCCTAGACAGCACTCTGCACCCTTACTGACGTCCTTGAATATGTTAAAAATGAAGTCACTGCACACACACACTTAAGTGTACTCTACATGGTATCTATACAACTCTGAACTGCAATACTAATCCTGACCTTAATTCGTTTTGACTGAGACAGGAACCCTGTGTGTGTGTATGTATATATATATATATATATATATATATATATATATATATATATTATATATATATTTATATATATATATATATATATATATATATATATATATATATATATATACAGTGGTACCTCGGAATACGAGTGTCCCTGTATACGAGTTTTTCGGAATACGAGCAGGATTTCCTCGGAAAATGTGTCTCGGAAGGCGAGGGTTACCTCGGGACACGAGTTTGTTGATACGTGTACAGGCTGACCTAGCGCGTGGTGGCTGGGCGATCGTCGCCCCTCCGCCCGTCCGCCCCTCAGTTTACCATTGTCTCGCGCTCAGTGACTACCTCTCATCAATTCTTCTCGTGGATTTTCAGTGTATTGTTGGATTTTTGGTGATTTGACTATACAATTTGTTATTATATATCTCACCATGAGTCCCAAGAAAGCCAGTGGTAAGGATAAAGGCCAGAAAGCCCATGTGAGGATGACAATAGAGGAGAGCCTCAGCCAGGACCTAGTGGCACTCAGATAAAACGTCCCAGGGAGTGCACACCTGAAAGGTCCTCATTGCCTGATGTGATAATGGAAGGGGACTCCCCTTCCAAACAGTAACTCCTCTCCTCCTCCCCCCTCCTCACCATCTTCCATACGCCTACAGCATTCATCAGCAAGGTAAGTAATAACTTGAACATAGTTTTGTAGGTTTATTTAGATGAATTAGGTATAAAAATTTAGTTTGATATGGGGTTTCTGGGTAGTCAGGAACGGATTAATTCATTTCCCATTATTCTTATGGGGAAATTCGCTTCAGAATACGAGTTTTCGGAATACGAGGCGTCTCCAGGAACCAATTAAACTCTTAAACCGAGGTACCACTGTATATATATATATATATATATATATATATATAATATAATATATATATATATATTATATATATATATATATATATCTATCTATCTATGACACTCCTCATCATGTAACCCACGTCAGTTGCCTAACTCCTGGGTACATTTACTGCTAGGTGAAAAGAGCATTAGGTGAAAGGGAACATGCCAAATCATTCTGTCCCATCCAGGAATCGAACCCGGGATCCCCAATTGTAAGTCTAGAATGAAGCCAACTGTATCACGAGACACAAACACCTCCAAGAGGGCTGTAGCAGAACCCATGGGCACCATACAAGAAACAAATATCTACTTGATAGTCCAAGAAAGTGACTTTACCAAAGCAGAAATGCCTTGCAAAGATTATTACTTAAAATCATTAACTAAGTTATTATAATTACATATACCCGAAATACTTTGTGTATTAGTGGCTTTATTTAATGTGACCTCTGAACCTACAATATTATGTTCTTGTGTATATTTTATAAATAAAATTATTATAATTATTATTGCAACATAATTTTCTAGGAATTTTTTTATATCCCCAGAATTAATACAACACTCATGTTAATATGTATTTCAATGTACCGGACCTGAGACAGTAAATGGAAATTAGGAACCAGAATTCTCCTGTTTGGTTAACCCAACAATCCATATACTGTACTGCAATTGGAATGTGAATAATCGGGGTCCCACTGTACAACAAGTTAGTAAATATTTGCCTTCAGATGGAAATGCCATTGCAGCTCTAATTTCTCTTTTATAAAATATCTCAACGCTGACAAAGATAATGGAAGCACAACTGTCGCCATTCCTGATATTTAACGTAAGTCAATATTATGATTAGTAATAATTAAAATTCGAATAGAATAATCACTCAAAGCTAGGAAGATATATCACATCAAAGTTAAGTAGAGTTGTTGACACAATATGCTTCACAAAATACTTTAAACTCAATGATGATGATAATGAAAAAAAACAGTACGTATAAATAAGGCAGTTCGCACAAAATAAATTAACATTCTAAAGCTAGTTATTTTAGTTGAATAATAATCCTGGTGGACGATCAATCATGTGATTTACTTGACATAGTACAGTATCTTTTAATGAAAGCTCCTCATTGGCCCAAAAGTCTTAGATAAGCCTTAT
>WNGS01166226.1:1653311-1671201 GCA_020271785.1 Procambarus virginalis | reverse complement strand
TTTTACGATTTTAATTTTTCTGCCAAAAATGTTTAGTAGTGTCTCAATCATCTTCACTATTTATTTCAATTGTATAGCTATCTGATAATGATAATGTTTATTTAGGGAAAAGTACATACACAAATGGGTTACAAGCAGAATGTTGGATTTCTAGATCCAACAAGTACATACTATGGCTAAAGCCACTAATACACACAGCATTTTGGGCATGATGTGAAAACATAAACTTAAAAACTAAGATTTAAAACTAATTGAAATCATAAGCAAACGTTAAACTGAAGTACAGTACAAAAAAATAAAAAGTGACAATAATTACAAGTACTGTAGACTGAAAGAAACAGAAATTGCAACAGAACAGCAGATTTTTAAACAGCAAATATCAGCAGTTTTAAAAGTTCAGTCATTAATGTTTAATCATTATAACAATAATAACAAGAAAGAGGTTGACAATTAGGAGGCAAAGTAGGTTACATGGAGTTGATTAGGTAGTACAGTACTTAGCTTCTCTTAAACTGGTTGAGAGGGGGACAGTCTTTGACGTGATTGGGAAGGTCATTCCACATTTTGGGAACTTTGATTTGCAGAGCATTTTACTTTGATTAACTCACACTCTTGGAATATCAAATAGATATTTGTTTCTAGTGTGGTTCCCAGGGGTTCTGTTAGAAACCTTTAGGAAGCATTTAGGGTCAGGATTAACATTGCAGTTCAGAGTTTTATATACAGTACTGTATATAGAATACACTTGAGAGAATGTGCAGTGACTTAATATCTAACATGTTCAAAGATTTAAGGGGGGCCAAGTGCTGTCTGGGGCCAGAGTTTGTTATTGTCCTAATTGCTGATGTGTGTTGAGTAATTGGATGTCGTAGATATATTTGTCTAACAGAACACGAGGCACACATACCATATGTGAGATAAGGATAGATGAGAGTAATAAAGCGTTACCAGGACAGGGTGAGGCACATAATAACTTTTACTATTAACTAAACGGAACCTCTGGAGATGGTATAAATCCACAATGAACATCATAATTTATGAGATATATAAATGTGCATTAAATTCAGCCACCCAGGAAATCAGATTAGCCAAAAGAAACTACGAAAGAAAACTTGTTTTTAAAAGGAAGATCCAAAGTCATTCTATGCCTATATACGAAGTAAAACCAAAACCAAGGACTCTGTGGGACCCTTAAAAGGTAACCAAAGGTTATATTGGATGATAAAAGGGCAGCAAACACTTTGAGAACTGTACATCAATGTTCATACTAGAAAGATTGAATGACATACCATCACCCACACAAATGTTTGAAAGGAGGTGAAGAAAATTATTTAAGGGATATTCACATAACGTGTGACACAATCGGGAAAAACATTGACAAACTAAAAGACTCAAAAGAACCAGGTTTGGAAGGAATTTAATCCAAATTTGTAAAGAAAATTGGCAGATGCACTATGCATACCGCTGAAACTCCTTTTCAGAAAATCTCTAGACCAAGGGATAGTTCCCCTTGATTGGAAATACAGTATGCAAATGTTACCCCTATTACCCATCACACATCTGCAAGCTCATGGAGAGAATCCTAAGAGAGGGAATCATTCACCATCTGACAGAATACAATCTTGTAAAATCAACTCAACATGAGTTTGTTAAAAACAGATCCTGTCTTATAAACCTGCTCACATTTCTTGAAACGATAACCGGCTATTCAGACAACAGATTCCAGTAGATGTAGTTTACATGGACTTTGCTAATGCTTTAACAAGGTACCACATCAAAGACTAGCAAGAAACTACAGTACAGGGACATGGAATAACTGGGAGAATGCTGGAATGGATAA
The DNA here is from genome assembly GCA_020271785.1 of Procambarus virginalis. Lineage (NCBI taxonomy): Eukaryota > Metazoa > Arthropoda > Malacostraca > Decapoda > Cambaridae > Procambarus > Procambarus virginalis. The sequence goes on along the minus strand of WNGS01166226.1, from coordinate 1,669,361 downwards.
AACAATGGTTAAAACAGAAAACAACGGGGTCATGCTAAATGGGAATGAATCTGACTGGTGAAATATGGTGAATGGAGTGCCACAGAGGTCCATTTTGGGGCCAACTCTTTATCATACATCGATGACAGAGATGAGAATATTACAAACCCTATCATCAAATTTGAAGATGACACTTAAGATTTATGGTAAAGTGGGAAGAGAAAATGGTATTGAAACTTTACAACGAGTTCTACATGAACTCCACAAATAGTCAAAAGACTGGAAAGTGCTTTTTAATGTCGATAAACACAAAGTCTTGCATGTGGGGCATAACAAGCCAAGTCATAACTACCAAATTAACAATACAGTACTACCTTACAATAGATTGATGAAGAAAAAGACCTTGGAGTCAGAATCCATCATTCATTGAAAGTTGCACAACAAGTACCTGATACACTCACTTTTTTGGGGCTGTAAATAAACTAACCAAACTATAGGAATAATCAAGTGTACCTTTACCTTTAAGGAAAAGAAGGTAGTCATTCAATTGTATATATCTCTGGTGCACCCCCACCTGGATTATTGCATCCAGGCATGGAGACCTCATCTTCAAAAAGACACAGCTGCTTTGGAGAAGGTGCAACACCGGGCAACAAAAATCATTCCAGAACTAAGTCATTTCTTGTATCAGGGTTGAGGGGTCACAGGGCTAACAACACTGCAAACCAAGCATGACAGGGTGGATCTTATTTGAAACTTTAACAAAACTGAATAATTTGGAGGATGTAGATCTGGACAATTTCTTCAAAATGTCAGATATAACACGAACGAGGAGCAACGGTTTGAAGCTCAATAAGCCACAATATAGGACTGAGAACAGATTTTTCTTCACCCATAAGGTTATAAACCCATGGAACCACTTACCCACCAAAGTCATAAATACCAAAACTCTGTTGGGTTTAAAATACAACTGGAAAAGATAATCAGGGCAAATGGGGGGATCTTTGACAAGCCACCAGCTTCCTGTCCTTGCCGAGGCCACTAGTGTTAGTGCCCCTCAGGGTAAATTCAAGTAAATCTAATTTTTGAAAGAATGCCAACTTTTAAATTTTGTTTAGCTATTCAGTACCTGTATTTTGTATGTGGCACTGGAAATTCAGCTTATCAATAAGAACACCAAGGAATTTACCATCTTCTTTGTTACCAATTTGGATATTGTTAATTCTTAGATTAATTTGATCAGTGGATTTATTACCAAAGAAAATATAGACGGTTTTATAAATGTTAAGGGTGAGTTCCCATGGCGTAGTGGTAAAACATTTGATCAGCTCTTCGTGAAAGAGTTGGCCTGGGAACATATCCCAGGCCTGGGATATGGCCAGGCCAGGCCTGGGATATGGCCAGGCCAGGCCTGGCCAGGAAGGATTGACTGGGTGCCAATCCTTCACATCTGTTCGCCCAGCAGTGAATGGGTACCTGGCTGTTAAATGATTTGGCGGATCATATTCCAGGGAAAATTAAAATAAAGGCACTGCCTGAAACCTGAAACTCTATGCATGCTAATGGCTCTACAATAATGTAATAACTCTTTGGTGGAGGTGGAGTCCCTCGATTGTTTCAAACGTGGGTTGGACATGTATGAGTGGGATTGGGTGGTTATAAATAGGAGCTGCCTCGTATGGGCCAATAGGCCTTCTGCAGTTACCTTGTAATTACCTAAGTGTAATTACCTAAGTGTAGTTACAGGATGAGAGCTACGCTCGTGGTGTCCCGTCTTCCCAGCACTCTTTGTCATATAACTCTTTGAAACTACTGACGGTCTTGGCCTCCACCACCTTCTCACTTAACTTGTTCCAACCGTCTACCACTCTATTTGCGAAGGTGAATTTTCTTACGTTTCTTCGGCATCTGTGTTTAGCTAGTTTCAATCTATGACCTCTTGTTCTTGAAGTTCCAGGTCTCAGGAAATCTTCCCTGTCGATTTTATCAATTCCTGTTACTATTTTGTACGTAGTGATCATATCGCCTCTTTTTCTTCTATCTTCTAGTTTTTGCATATTTAATGCCTCTAACCTCTCCTCATAGCTCTTGCCCTTCAGTTCTGGGAGCCACTTAGTAGCGTGTCTTTGCACCTTTTCCAGTTTGTTGTTGTGCTTCATAAGATATGGGCACCACACAACCGCTGCATATTCCAGTTTTGGTCTAATAAAAGTCGTGAACAATTTCTTTAGTATTTCGCCATCCATGTATTTAAAAGCAATTCTTAGGTTAGAAAGTGTAGCATAGGCTCCTCGCACAATGTTCTTAATGTGATCCTCAGGTGACAGTTTTCTATCTAGAACCACCCTGGCTGGTCCCTGGCTGGTTAGAGGGGCTGGTCCCAAACCTGCACACAGAAATAACATCACATGAGACCAGAAGACATGGCAGGATGTGCAGAATACCCCGTTGAAAAGCAGAGGTGCAACTGGTACTCTGAGAGAGAACTCTATCAACATCAGAGGCCCGAGACTGTTCAACACGCTTCCACTACACATAAGGGACATAACTGGCAAACCCTCACAGTTCAAGAGAGAACTGGATAAGCACCTCCAAAGGATACCTGATCAACCAGGCTGTGACTCATACGTCAGTGCGAGAGCCGCGCCAACAGCCTGGTTGATCAGTCCAGCAACCAAGGCCTGGTCGATGACGGGCCGCGGGGACGATAAGCCCGGAAGCACCTCAAGGTATCCTCAAGGTACCCCTAGATCCCTTTCTTTGTCAGAATTCTTTAAAGATTTGTCACATAATTTATAGGTTGTGTGGGGTCTATGTTCTCCAATTCCACATTCCATAACATGGCATTTATTCACATTAAATTCCATTTGCCAAGTATTGCTCCATATACTTATTTTGTCCAGGTCTTCTTGAAGGGCATGACAATCATCTAGGTTTCTTATCTTCCCTATTATCTTAGCATCATCAGCAAACATGTTCATGTAATTCTGTAATCCCTCTGGTAGATCGTTTATGTAGACAATGAACATTACCGGTGCAAGAACTGAACCCTGTGGTACTCCACTAGTGACATTCCACCAATCCGATACCTTGCCTCTGATTACGGCCCTCATTTTTCTGTCAGTTAGGAAATTTTTCATCCATGTTAGTAGCTTACCTGTCACCCCTCCAATATGTTCCAGTTTCCAGAACAACCTCTTATGGGGAACTCTGTCGAAAGCCTTTTTAGGTCCAGATAGATGCAGTCAACCCAACCATCTCTTTCCTGTAAAATCTCTGTTGCTCGATCATAGAAACTGAGTAAGTTCGTTACACAGGATCTTCCAGATCGAAAACCATACTGTCGGTCTGATATTATATCATTTCTCTCCAGGTGTTCTACCCATTTAGTTTTAATTATTTTTTCCAATATTTTGACTATTACACTTGTCAATGATACAGGTCTATAATTAAGGGGGTCTTCCCTGCTTCCACTTTTGTAGATTTTAATATGTTAGCCTTTTTCCACACATCAGCTACAACTCCTGTAAACAGGGATGCCTGAAAAATCAGCTGAAGTGGAATGCTGAGCTCAGGTGCACATTCTCTCAGAACCCATGGTGAAACTCCATCTGGACCAACTGCCTTGTTCTTACTTAGCTCCTTGAGCATTTTTTCCACTTCGTCTCTAGTCACCTCTATGTGCTAACTCTATGTGTTGACAAGAAAGGCTGGTTATAGAAAAGTAAATTTTGTTAGAAATTTGATGTCTGTTCAAAGAAAAAACATCAAATTAACAAAATTCATCGTCGCATATTAATGTAACCAAATGTAATGAAACATAACCTAACAACTCTGTATAGAGAGTAGGTAATAGCAATAATGTTCTCTTGTTCTCATGTTCTTATGACCTGCCTGAAACGCTATGCGTATTAGTGGCTTTACAAGACTGTAAGAACACCAATGTTGTGTACCCTCACCACCCAATGTACCTTCTTGCATGTCAATCAACGAATAAATACTAATGTGTATCCTAAAAGCATTTTCTTTGGGCTTAAGTATTTGGTTTTTGTAAATGAACTTCAAGGGTTAATTTAAAGTTTCGAATTTGTTTTACAATTTGGACATTATTATACCGCATATTAATGTAACCAAACGTAATGAAACATAACCTAACAACTCTGGATAGAGAGTAGGTAATAGCAATAATTATATAGTCATTGTGAATCCATTACCGTGAGATTTCCTCCTCGAGAACAGGTTGACCCGACCCAGCACGTAGTATTCTTATTTATTTATTTATTTATTTATTTTATATAATATATTCTCCTCCAAGTTGTCGTGTACTAAATTTACCTCAATTACCTGAGGGCCACTAACACACTAGTGGCCTCGACGAGGACAGGAAGTTGTAAATAATTATCAAAAGAAGGCATCAAGCAGGGAGAATATATAGCAACATAATGAGGGCAGGAAGCAGGGGCTTGTCAATGGTGCCCCCCCCCCGGTTATTATCCAGTTGGATCGAAAATTTTAAGGGTTTCTCTGTGGTGTAGTGGTAAGACGCTCGCCGCGCTTTGCCTTGGGTTCGTATCCTGGCCGGGGAGGATTTACTGGGTGCAAATCCTTAACTGTAGTCTCTGTTTAACTCAACAGTAAAATGGGTACTTGGTTGTAAAAACGATTGTTCGCGGTGGGGATCGTATTCCAGGGACCATAGGATTAAGGACTTGCCCGAAACAATACGCGTATGAGTGACTGTACAAGCAAGAATGTAAGAACTCTTGTATACTATAACTCAAAAAAAAAAAAAAGTTTTGGCATTACGGATTCGGCGGGTAGGCGGTTCCATGAGTTTATAACCCTATGGGTGAAACAGCATCTATTTACATAGCAACGTCATCACAGCGCACTAAAAAAAGGCGAATATATTTGTATTGTTTACTCAGAACTTAAACGTGACAGAGTTCAACTCTTAGTGAACACACATACACTTGCAACGATGAATTTTGTTAATTTGATGTTTTTTCTTTGAACAGACATCAAATTTCTAACAAAATTTACTTTTCTATAACCAGCCTTTCTTGTCAACTCCTCAACTATGAGTAACATTATCGAGTCCACTTTGTGCTAAGCAACTATGGTGAGAAGTTGAGGTAATGTGGTAAAGAAATAATGGTAAAGGAGAGTGACCATCACCTGCAGCCTTCATATGTTTACCTCGCTCTCTTGTTCACCCTAGAGACCGCCGGCCTCAACACTATCTTGGTCGGCCTCAGCATTCTCCATCACTAGAAAATTATTATTATTCCACTCAATTTGATTTGACCTTTGTCTTAGACAGCTTAAAAAAGATGTCTTGACGGTTACTTAAAGGCTGCCGACTCATTATCTTGAGCTGTGACTTGTCAAGAGCTATTAATAATAACCATTTTCTATACTTTGCAAACATTACCAGTTAGAAAGTGAAATTGTAATTGAAATAAGTTTATTGAGGTAAAATACACACAAAGGGATGAGGTAGCTCAAGCTATTATCACCCCGTTCAGTACAACGTGTTCATACATATATAGACACACATCACAAACAATAAACATATTGCCAAACATTCTGAGAAATAAACATACACATTTCCTCCTTTACACAAGTAGTATGGTAAGTTAGAAAGCAATATCACCCAAGTACAATTTTTTAGATAATGTTATATGGTGGCGGGCTACCATATGAAGGATTAGAAAAGGTAGGTCAAGGGCTAGCAACATGTCACATGTAATATTCCCATCAATGTAATCAATCAGAGCTTTAATATACCAATGTGCCTTAATATACTTACTAATCTCTCTCATCTCATTTTTTTCTTGCGATGTTTCTGTTATTATTTTATTAATTCTGCTAGAATTTACCTACTTAAAATTATCATTTTTTTCTGTTAGATGGAACAGACCTGCTTGGAACGCTGCGCGTACTAGTGGCTTTACAAGATTGTAAATACTATGCTATGTATTCTCACAAACCCAATGTACCTTCTTGTATATAAATAAATAAAAAATAAATATTAATAAATAAGTAAAACTAGGCCATTGGCTAGTGATGGAAAATGTTGAGGCCGGCGATCTCTAGGGTGAACAAGAGAGCGAGGTAAACATATGGAGGCTGCAGGTGATGGTCACTCTCCCTTACCATTATTTCTTTACCACATTACCTCAACTTTTCACCATAGTTTGCTTAGCACAAAGTTGCCTCGATAATGTTACTCATAGTTGAGGAGTTGACAAGAAAGGCTGGTTAGAGAAAAGTAAATTTTGTTAGAAATTTGATATCTGTTCAAAGAAAAAAACATCAAATTAGCAAAATTCATCGTTGCAAGTGTATGTGTGTTCACTAAGAGTTGAACTCGGTCACGTTTAAGTTCTGAGTAAACAATACAAATATATTCGCCTTATTAGTGCGCTGTGATGACGTTGCTATGTAAGTTTGATGCAACACAAGTTCCTTGAAGGAGGACACCATGTGGAGTGTTGTGTCTGGACGTGAGGTGTTGGGTTAGGCCATGTTTGGTTAGGTTTAAGGCTATGGTACATTATACTAGGTTACTATAAGCAAAGATATCGACCTGTAGAGTAACTTGCTAGCTATATATACTGTACTAAGATATAGCTACAGTTCAAAATACTGCCGAACAAGATCCTCAGCAAGACTTTGGGGACCTTCCATATGTCTGCAGCTTCCTGTCCCCACTATCGTCACTCTTACATTAGGGATGAATTCTAAAATGGGCGACCTGTCTTGAAGGCAATGATTTTGTAAACTGTTCATTCAATTTCTTAAGCATTTCTTGGCTCCTAGATGAGGTAATATTTTATGGGCATTGGTCGCTTGCATGCATGGGGTTCACCTGCATGCTTGTGACGGATTGTGAAAATTACACAATCATTTATTGACAAAAAACTCATGGCAGCATCACCAAGCACTTTGGTCATTGCCCATTTTTTTTTATTAATATTTTTTAGATTACTGCACTACTGTATTAGGTCAGATTGGATTTGGTTAATTAAAAATGATCACTTTCTATTTACAGTTCTAAAAGAAATCCAAAATGTGCATTTTCTTTCAGTTTGCCTCACAATAGAAAACATGAATGAAATGCTTTTAAGTAGTTACTGCTTTTGCCATTGCCTATATAGGTGTTTCTGCCATATTTACTGGCTAAATACACATTATGTTAAGTTATAACAGTGTGATATACTTTATCCAAATAGCAGAATTTCACATGGGTCAGTCAGTCCTCTTAATTTTTATAATTTTTTTTCCATACGGGATGTATCACAAAAGCTAGATCAACAGTTCTTTGTATTTTTCTTAATTTACTTAAAAAATTAGAATAATGGTAATGTTCTTCCACCCAACAGCTTCAGCAGCTCAAGGTGTAGGCAACATGGCTCCACCTGTGAGTATGAGCTGTTCTGCTGCTGCAAGATACTAAGCCATTCTCATAATACCCCCATAACATTCTCCATATATACAGAAAGCTATATTTTTTAAATTTTTGTATTGGGTAGCTGAATGTCCATTCTATCTTGGTTATTAACACTTGTATTCAAATATATTGCTCAGCTTCGACAACCATATCATTCATGTGGTTGCAAACACTCACAAACTGTTCTAACTAGATGAAAGTACAGTAGTTCAATATTTGGAAGCAAAATACTGATAAGTGATAATTTTCTTGTCCTAACCATAAAACTGTAATCCTGCATAACTGTTTTATTCTAGTTACTAGTACAGTATTTTATGTAGCATTTTAGAAGTGTGCTTACAGTTTGTTATGCAAAATTTGGCCACATAATTTTCACAAAAGATTTAATAATTGCATTGTAAAAGAAAAATACTAACAACAAAGCATTGCTCCTACAATTTACATGTTTTCAGTTGTGCTCTACCTGTCTATTAACACTGGGTTATTCCAACCCATGGAGTTGTCAAGCTCTCATTTACTTTATGCAGTTAAATTAACAAAATTCACTTCAATGCGAATCAAATGTGAACAAAATAACCATTTTTATTTACATTATGGGTACTAATTTAAGAAAATTAATCATATTGATTAATATGATCTTCAGCTAGCTTCACCAGCTAGCCACCCTGTTAGTCCCCAGCATCTTCCACTTGGAGGTGTTAGTCCCCAGTATATATCACTTAGTGGTGCACATTTGGAAATTGGCTAATCTATGTGATAAGTCTAGAGACTTTAGACCTGCACAATGTGGCTTAACATATTTGGCATATAAAATATTGCAAATTAAATTTGATGATTTATGAATATCTAGTCAGGCTGCTATTTCCTGCCTGATATTTTTATTTTCTGGAAGGGTTCCCATGTATTTCTTCTCAAGCTAAACACCTGGAGACTTCCAAACCAAGGTACCACACAAGGCTTTATTGAATCACAAGAGCCTATTGATGACCAGTACCAGAGTTTACCACCTACAAAAGATGCAAAGGAAATAGGGATAAAAGAACAACTACATAACTGAAGGGAAAACCACTAGAAAGGTAGAAGGCACCAAAGCAAGCAATTGCTTGGACAAGCTTGTAAGACCAAGTTATCACAAGAGAAGCCTGGCCCCGGGCCAAGCTTGGAGAGTAGAGGAACACCCAGAACCTACTCTAGGTATACTCCAGGTTTATTCATTGTCTGGGTCCATCATGAGTTAGCTCCATACCCTAGCCACCAGATAGCAGCCCTGGCTGCTCAAGGATCCCAGACAGCCACCCACAGTCATTCAAGCACTTGGTGCACACTGTCATAGACTTCCTGGTATTTACTGGCTCTGCATGCATCAGCTTTGATCTAAATGCATCTACGGATGCATTTGGGCGTCAGTAGATTCTGTTCAGTGCAGGGGCCTGTGTTTGTTCCTGTCTTGCTTCACTTGCATGTTTTTATGCCAATCAGTTGCCTGTACCTTGCTCACTTGTTTGCCTTGGCTGTATGTGGCTAGAGAAGCATTCTCTGGTTACCACTGGCATTGCTTCTGCCCTTGGTCAAGGTTTTTCCCTCCTGCAGAAGGTTTGGGAGTCAACCTGTAGGGTTTTCTTCTCTCAAGGAGCCTCACCCTTGATTTTGTGTGCATGCTACAACTTTCTGGGGTGTCCGCTGTGTAAGTGTGTTCCAGCTCAGGTGGCGATGGCAGCTTGCACCTTCTACCTTCCCACGCTACATTGCCCCAGGTTGTGGATTTGTGTGGGCCACTTCCTGGCACCCAGCCTCCCTTCCAGTGTGCTCTGGGTTGAGGATTGGGGATCCCTTATGCTTCTCGTTCAAGGAGGCTAAATCCCAAAGTCTGGTGTCATTCTTGTTCTTGTGGCTTTTCCACATGTTCCTTGGCCCTAGGTTATGTTGATCTTTGATCACCTGTCTGTCTCCATCTCTGCCCCTTTTTGGTTGATGGTTTTCCTCCATGGTGGCAATAACACCTGCTGTTAAAGTGAGTGTTCTGTTGATTTTCAGTCCCCTCATGGGTGCCTTGGTTCTTTGTTTTCTCTGGTTTTTCCGAGTCCCTTCCTGGTCCCTCGTTCTTCTTGCCCCTCATTCAGGTAGCTCTTTTGGTCCTGCAGATGTGTGTTTTGGTTGGTATCCCTGAACCTCTTAGACTGTGTCTAGGTGGTCTGGTTTTTCTGGTTCAAGAGCTGCCTCACTTTTAGTATGAGGCTCCTTGGTTCATTGGTTGGTCTTTGGGTTTTTTGTCTTTAGGAGTCTTGTATCTTTGCCTGCCTCGACATCTAGCTGGTTTGGGAACTCGGTCTTTTGATTTGTCTGCTAGCTGGGGTTCGTGATCCTTTCTTGGTTGCCAGATTTTGGTTCCTTGTCAGTTGGCACTAGTTCTATGGTTGCATGGTTCTGACTTAAGGTCAGTTATGATTGAACCTGGCCTGGTCCTCAAGCCCATTGTTCATCGGCTGGTGTCTCATTAACATCTTGTGGGTGCACTCAGTTTCCTTGTTAGCTCGTTGAGGGGTTTAGAGGTCTCCAGGTGTTTAGCTTATGGGATACAGGGTTGACCCACCAGAAAAAAAAATGAATTGAATTAAAGGTGGATTTTGTAAAATTATTTTTTATGGGGAATTTTTTTTAGCTTGCAAGACTATATGCAACAGTAATTGTGATAAATAATCATACATAAAACCATTCAGTAAAACATATACAGTATACACATACAGTACATTTAATTTAAAAATAAATTGCTATTAACACTAAAATCCCTCTACCTTTTAAAGACAATGGCTATTATTTGTTAGTAAATCTTTGCAAGTAAAGCAGTTTAGTGTCTAGTTGCTTCATTAAGTCAGTATCAAAGTTTGCTTTATGAATGTGCTTTGAACCTGTTTGATTTTGCCCATAGTTATGTTAGCACTTTCAATTTGTACAGTACCGTAATAGTGGTTATGTGAATGCACCATATTGTATTTTCATATATATTGTTGCAATTAAATGGACATTATATTCCTAAAAATATCTGAATTTGTTTGTTTTATTTGATTTATCGATCAATGTCTGCATTATTAAATTATTTGTGTTAATGTTTGGGGTATCTATAAACGTTTTGAGTAAATTTTGCATAAAACATGGAAAATAGCAGGAAATATAATGTAAGACAAAAAGTCAAATGGGTCTCTAGAAATAGTTATAAAAGTGAACATTACCTTCCTCAAATGTGATATTCACTTACAGAATCATACCTGGTAAGGGTGTAATTTTCTCTTTGGTAAATCTACAAGTGGATTATCAGGTACTAGGAATAAATTACATATCAGAGAACTGGAAATGAAACATTGCAACATTGCAAATTTTTTCATAATTTTGTAGTATAAGTACTTTTTCTGAGGAAACCCCTTGGTGGCTACCTAAAGCTGAAATTGATCCATTAGTCCCAGGAATTCTGTTTGACCTACCAGGGACCAGAGGCAGAACATGTACCTCCACCCTCATAGAGGTAGAGAGAGCAAATGGCAATCCGCCACCCCAACAGGAAACATCTGGAAAGTCATCAAAGTTTTATAGACAATTGCAAGGTTTACAGGAAACAAAGCCAAATAGCCAAACAACTCCACAAACCCTTCTAAAAAAACAGTTGGTTCACTCCACAGTCTCTATGGCGAAGTGGTAACACTACCCTGGCATTTTGCGAGTGCTTTGGCCTGGGTTCGTATCTTGGCTGGGGATGATTTACTGGGCGCCAATCCTTATCTGTAGCCTCTGTTCACAGAATGGTAAAACGGGTACCTGATTGTTAAACAATTTGGCGGATCGTACAGTATTCTGGAGAAAATTGATTAGGGACAGCTGAGTGGACAGGGCTTCGGATTCGTAGTTCTGAGGTTCCGGGTTTGATTCCCGGTGGAGGCGGAGACAAATGGGCAAAAAGTTTCTTTCACCCTGATGCACCTGTTACCTAGCAGTAAATAGGTACCTGGGAGTTAGACAGTTGCAACGAGCTGCTTCCTGGGAGTGTAACAAAAAGAAGGCCTGGTCGAGGACTGGGCCGTGGGGACGTTAAGCCCTGATATCATCTTAAGATAACCTCAAGATAACCTCAAGCCTGAAATGCTATGTGTGCTAATGGCTGTACAAGAATGTAAGAGCTCTTGTATATATAAAAAAAAAAAACTATCTCAAACCTGTTAGTACCGATAGCCACCACCAGACAATGGTGTGGTGTGAGCTCTAGCTCACACCAGACTTCCCTGAATCAGTTCTGTTACTGATATGGTGGGTGCACCTGTCTTTAGTGCTCCACGTTTCAGTTTTGCACCAAGCCCCTCTGCTTTCAGCTAAATGCAGGCCATCCTTTTGGACTTCATCCTGTAGGGGTCATTTGCTTGTGTTTTGTTCTTAGATTTTGGTATTTGCTTTATGTGCTGGGTGTGTCCAACATTTTCCCTGACAGGTTATCACATTTTGGTTCCATCTCCATGAAATGAACCATTGATGACATGTCCATCCATTGGCTTTGCTAGACATTCTGTTGCCCTGAGGTGGATCTCTTTGCTTCGTCATGGAACCAGCACCTTCCTGCCTATGTGTAGCCCAACCACCTGTTTCAACAGTGCATACTTATAGTAATGATGTGGACTATCATACATGTATTGATGTAATGAACAATTAGAAAGTAGAATTTGATACACACTTTTGAATTTGGACAAACTGGAAAAAGGTTTTGTATTTGTTGCTAATAAAACCTGATGTAACCTAACCATCCTAAGCATAATGCATGCTATCTGAGGCCTAATATAGTACACGTGTGTGTTATACTAGGCCTAGGAATATTTAAGTTTGGTGTTTAGCTTTATTCTGGACTCGATAAAGTGAATACACTGTAGAACCGACTTCTGTCTAATTGTCCATTACATCAGTATATGTACGATGGTCCACTTAGTTACAAGAAGTAGTATCTAAACAGGAGGATGGGTTGCTATGTGGATCCATTACCTGATTGCAAGGTCTTGTAGTGGATGCCTTTGACTGGATTGGTTGAGGTGGTGGTGTATTTATCAATTTCTCCTGGTTCAGTTGTTGCTCTAGATCCTGTCCAGTCTGGATTAGTACTCAGGGAGGGTGGTCCTCTGGCTCCTTGGTGGCCAGCTCAGCCATGGTTTCCAGCTCTTCTAGTCTGGTGTCTGAGCCTGGGAGTTTTTCCGCTGCACTACCTCTTTCAACAGATTAGTCGAACGATGTACCTCACTTGTTCAACCTTCTCTGCTCAATGTGTCTGGAGTTTTTTATGTGGGTCTGTTGCCATTTGTATGGCGAGCAGATGGGTGGATTACGGGTGTCCCATCGATGTATTTCTTCATGGCAACAGTATCAAGTTACCTGGCACTCATTTCACCTCTTCCTCTTACTTCATTAACTTTGGTTTCAGTCCAGGTAGTCCTGTCATACTAGTCATGGTTATTCCTCAACCATCATCTCATGCCTAATATTGTTGCCTCTTATTGGCAAAACCACTGTTATTTGTGTTAAGCATCAATTTGTCTTTGGTGCCATTCCACAAGTTGTCTTGTGCATTTTTGCACTTCCGGTCTGTTTATGCTCACCCTGAGCCATCCTGTTCTCTTGACAGGATTTTGATGTTTCTCTCCTGTCCTTGGTTCATGGTTTTCCCTTCGGCCCAAGATGTCTTTCCCAAGGCGGTGTATTTGCCGGCTCTTACCTCTGGCTGCAGATGTGGGAGCTTCATGCTTTTTTCCAGAGGCATGGATTCTGCATCTTTGGCCTTGTTGGACACTTTGTGCATTTGTGGCCTTGTTCTTCTTTTCTGGCAAAGAATGAGTAGGCTGGCTGCCTGCAGGCAGCCTTTGGTGATTGATGCTTGGTTGATCTGGCTGGGGGTGCATCTGGTATTGGCTCTGCACTGCTACCTGCAGGCCATTGGTTCTGCCATGGTTGATATAGTGTTGGTTGGCTCCTGTTTCAAGGCTTGCATTTCCCAGGGCTTGCACTGTATCATTAAGTTTGGCCAGCCTGCTATCTACTCATGTGCCCACATTTTCACAAGTATACTACATAGGTAGCGGCATACTCCAATATATCCTGGGCTGATATTTGGGCTCGGGGGGTTTTGGCAGTCTAACAGGTTTCTGGTGGCCCCGTATTTTGTTAACGTCCCTGGTTCCAGTCAGTTTTTTGTTGCTCTAGTTCGAGTTTTCTGGCGGTGGGTCTCGTTCTCATCTTAATATCTGCCACCTCTCCTCCTCTGGTAAGTCCCATATTTTCTTTTTCCGTGGATATTTGCTTCTAGGAGTCATCAAAGGGCTTCCCGAGAAACCCAACATTCCAGGTAATGAAATGTCTCTTGTTGGTTGAGCCCTGGTGGCTCCTTGATTTCCACACTTGCTTTTAGGTTTGTTGGTGGGTTGTTAGCCAGCTCCAGAACTGATTCAGTGAAGCTGGTTCTGGGTTGGGCCCAGGCAGCCTCATGGTGGCTATCGGTAATATCGTCTGCAAGTTAGTTTTGAACGAACCAATTGTTTTATTTGTATCACTTGCGAAGTTGTCTGGCTGATTTGATGATTTGTTTGCTGCAAACCTTGCAGTTGTTAGTAAAGCTTCGCTGACTTTCTGGATGCGTTCCCAGTAGGGAGGTGGATTGTTATTTGCTCTTTCTGCCTCTGTGAGGGGGGACCAGGTTCTGGCGCTTGTCCCCTGTAGGCCAAACAGAACTACAACTGATGTGACTCATTAAAATGGAGGAATCTCAGCCTCAGTGAGCCTCTGAGGCTCTCCCATAAATTGTTGTTTCATTACATTCAATGCTTGGTTTTCCTAATTACTTCCACTGTATATAACTTGTCTACATATTGTGCAGAAATAAATGTTTTGAGTGTTGTGATTGTTTACATATGAAGTGATCATTAAGTGTAGTCCAGATGCACTGTGTGAAGTACATATATGTTGTGTGATTTTTACAGTATTTTATAAGTCATGCACACTGTGTGCTTAGTAATAATGTAGCTTTCAGTTATATTTTATATTTATTTAATGTGTTTTGTCTTTAGTGATAAGTTAATATAGGCAACCAAATGTTTTACCGAATCATATTTTTTTACTGAATCATTTAACATTTTACTTTTGTTGTTTGTTTTTAATTTTATCTTAATTAAAAATCACTTTTTTATCTGAAAGATAAATCTTTTTTAATACAAATTGAAAATATGAATTATTTGTAAGTTTTTTATAGTTTACAATATTTAGGCTTCATAAAATAAATCACAATTATTCAGATTATATGGTACTGATTCATGCTGCTTTTCAGGAAGGTTCAAAACACAAAAAAAATAGAAAGCGCTCGAAGAAGAGGACACCTCTGGTTGGGGCGTCTGCATCTTCCGATTCAGGAGGGACTCTAGGAGAGCAATTACAGGAAGAGCAAATCTCTGTGCCTTCAATAGCTGGAGCACCAAGAACAGTCTCTCTAAATTCAGTTGATCTTACATCTTCCCCTAAACCTAAAGTAAGAATTCCACAAGCTACATCACCAAAGAAAGGACCTTCACAAGGACTAGACAGTAATGTTGGGTCAGTGAAAGCAGAGCCTTCACAACTCGGGAAACATATAGCAGGACTCCAGCATACAAAGGCACCCAAAGGTGGTACTTCAAAAAAAGGCTCACCAAAAATAACTGTTTCAAATGGACCAGTTTCTGCAATAGAACCATTGACAGCAGGGCCAACACAACCAGTTGCACAAAATGATAAAACTTCAAAGTCATCTAATTTTGAAACATTGCACAAAGTTAGAGTTTCAGGAGCTGAAGCACTAGCAAAAGTGCCTTCACAAGAGAAAACTAAATTAAAATCCCTTGAAAAGCAGTCTCCGCAAAAAGCATCTGCTTCATCACAGTCATCGTCTGTTCAAGAGTCCAATTTATCCTCTACCTGTTCATCACAACTGTTGGCATTAGAAACACAAGCAATTACATCAGCTGTAACTGTGGAAAATTCTCATTCACAGACAAATGTGAAAGAGCAGAACATCTCAAGTGACAGTGTGACAGAAAGAACTAATAATTCAAAATTTAACCCATTAAACTTTGAATTGAACTCAATCATCATGACTGAAGCAACAAGCAAGTTAGATCATCTCTGTAATCTTTTGGACCGTATAGTTATTCAACATAGTGGCAATGAGGCTTGTAGCAATAGCACTGGTAAACCCATTTCAACTGGTCAGGATGCCAGAGAAACATCACCAGTGAAAATTATTTCACCAGAATTAGTGTCTCTTCCTAGTACTGTGTTAGAGTCTACAAGAGTAAAATCTAAGGAAGAAATAGAACGAGAAAGAAAGGCTCGAAAAGATGCTAAAAAAATGTCTAAGAAAAAAAACGAAGAAAAGAATAAAAGTGAAAATAAATCTGAAAGTGATAATCATGTTAAAATGGAGAGTAAGACAGAGATTCCACACAAACAGAAGCCGACGGCTATGGCTACGATTACTCTAGAGAAACAACATGTGGACAAACAGAAGCCACTGCAACAGATACAGAAAGAAAAGTCATCTGCAACATCTCAAGGAACAAGTCAAGAAG
>WNGS01166226.1:1601720-1643689 GCA_020271785.1 Procambarus virginalis | reverse complement strand
CCATTTAAGGGTTAAACTATCTGGCCATTCCCTTGTCTTTTTCTTGTATGACCTCATCACCTATACAGAAGTACAGTACTTTATTCAAGTTTTGTTATATAGCTCATGTGGCTAAGTATTAGTGACTGGAAATTTTAAAACTGCTTGCTTACCTTCTTGTCCATATCCCAGGTATTAAAGTTAAGATTTGTTATGTATCCCCTGTTGCAATAATACCTTTTGGATTTCTAGCATTTAGTCATTTGGGTATATAGTATTTGTATAGAGAAGTGTCACTTTCTCAGGGAATTTTCAGCAAAATAGATCAAGTTTTTTGTACTGGTAATAGAAGAGCATGGTTTCTCACTTATTTAAAGAGACATGTGATAAAAGTCCCTATAATTCATTTATATCTTGTCAATAATATATATCATGTGCAGTATGAAGGAAGTTGATATTTATGGGAGAACCCTTCCTCAGTAGCTTCCCTTGTAGCTTGCACTCTGGTGAAGCTAAGCCTTGAGGAGTGCAGGAGGCAGGCCTCTTGAGACCCCAATCTGACTTACAGGGAGCCAGGGTCAAAATCTGCTGTTTTTGGGAGAACAGAAGCTTGGTGATAAGAGATTGACCCAAAACCAAGAAAAAACCACAAGAAAAAAAAAAGGTGAAACAAAACAAACATGATGAAAGAACTAAATTCTGAAGCAAACAAGGCAAAGAATCATTGACTGTTACGGCATTAAGCTCCCAGGCTGCTGTGAGGGTCCTTGCTCTTGCACGCTCTCTACTGATCCCCCTCTTCTGGCCATGATTTAGTCTGTAAGATATTGGTACATTAGTGTGTTTCTGACAGCTGTGGCGGTTCTCTCCAGGATTGTAGCATTGGCCTCTGACCCTACCTTTCCTCACATTGACCCCACAATCCCTATTATTGTGTTACTTTTCCAGGGGCATGGTTTGGAGGGAAGAGTTAAGGGGGCTTTGCCTGGCACTCTTTCCTTTTCTTCCTGCTAGTTTTGTGCCTTTGGATTTGCAGTCTGTTCAGCTACCTGCAGGTGATCGTATTTACTTTTGCACAGTTTTGGTGGGTTGTAATGTATGGTGCACCATTTATGAATTGTGTGGCATTCATAGAGGGCATATTTTGCCTGGCTCAGGGAGATATGCTTTTCTTTCTCTCTTTCCCAGTCTAGATGCTCCTTTCCATGCTGCCTGGTTTGGGGCCCTTTGTGAGTAATTAACATCTAATATTGTGTGGTTGTTTGCTGCTCTAATGGATTATTTTTCCATGGCTACTTTACAAAATAAATGCTTCTGACAGTCCTGAGGTTGGCTCTTTTTTTTCTTTGCAGGTGGTCCTTCTGCCTTGGCACACCATTTTTTTTTTTTTTTTTTTACCCTAGGCCCTCATTTTTCTGCCTTTTTTTCCACTAGTCAGCCTAGGTTGCTTTTTCTGTTGTCAGAATTATTAGACTCTATTCAGGTACTCTCAATAGAGTACTCAATCTTCAATATCCTCAATATTGAGGTACTCTCAATAGAGTAAGCTTGGGGAACTACTGAGAGGTCCTGGCCAGAAATTAAACATTGAAAGTAATGAAATGCCCATTTCTGGTGTGTCCTCAATAGCACTGCATTGCTGCTCTATTCCCTTCTTTCCTGTGGGATTACATACTGCCAGCTACATAGTGAGGGGCCAGGCTGACCAAGACCCCAGTGACTCAAGCGACAATCTGGTAGCAGTGTTGCATATTATGTTTAGGGTATTTTGCACTAGCAATAGTTGTTGTCTTGTTTTCCTAGTGGTGCAAAGTTTCCTTCAAGCAGGTTCTTGGTTTATTACACATACTGTTTGGTGGGTTTTATGCAGTATTGTGAGTGATCCCTTGCTCTCCATGCCTTATAGAGTGAGCCAGATTCTGATTCTGACTCCCAGTAGGTAACATATGGGTCTCAGAGATGTCTGGTGTGCTGGCCTAAAGCTTGGTGTTACCAGAGTGAAGCTCAGAAGCCTAATGGGCCCACATTCATTTCTTGGTTTTGGGTAGTAGGTCAGGGTAGGTTTAGTGCAATTTCTTAAAGATTAGCAATACTGTACATACTACAGTACATACTAAGTATATATGTACTGAGGAGCCTCACCAAATGAGAGCCTTTCATTTTGTTCAATGCTTGGTTATTTATTACTTTTACCTGATAGTGCATTTTAAATATACTGTTTACATATTATTAGTGTAAATACTGTATATGCAAAGTTGTGTTCAATTATTTGTGGAATGTTAAATTTATATTTAACTGGTATAGGACATTTACTTGTGTAAGGGCACGATTAAAAAAATTGTGCCCTTACTCTGGCTGCAATTGAAATATATCTAGTTGTAAATTGTTTCTCTCACACAGGAGATGCAGATACTGTAGTCTCGTGTCCATCAAAAGAATACCGTGATCTTCTTGCTAATTGGAAAGAGACACAGAATCTGAATGTTGTGAACCTTGTCTATGATGTGACACCAGCCTGCTTAGTTACAGCTCTTGTTACAGAACAGAGTGTTTTGCCTACGTCTGCAGTGCCAGTTATCATCCGTCGCAATTATGCTGACATTCTTGGCCAAGATTAAGATATTTTATTTGCAGGTTTTATGAATATATGAAATGTTTTAAGATATTTATTACATTTTCTCGAATTGTTTCCTTAACATTTAGAAATGTGAATAGATTTATGAATTATGCTGTGTGAAATTTACACAGTACAATAGCTTGCTAGGGAGTTCTCATTCTCTATACTGGTACAGTATATGGCTGCCATCTTCCACAAAAGTAACACATTTTTATTCTTTAAAAATCATTCAGTTGCATCGATAATTCAAGACCAAAGTAATCTTTTGACTGGGCAATATAATGCTTCCATTAAATTTTTGTTACAATTATTTTTGTATCCATACTGTTT
Source organism: Procambarus virginalis (assembly GCA_020271785.1). Lineage (NCBI taxonomy): Eukaryota > Metazoa > Arthropoda > Malacostraca > Decapoda > Cambaridae > Procambarus > Procambarus virginalis. Next base: position 1,640,763 of record WNGS01166226.1, on the reverse strand, counting down.
ATTTATCTTAATAAAACCAGGAAAAAGCTGAAGTCTAAATGAACTTTGTTCTTTGAATCTCTTAAATGTACAGTACTCAGAAAAATAGACATGACTAATGCATAGATAGGAAAAAAATTGTAGTATTAGAATTCATAAATCATTGTAAAATATAGTAAACCATTAATGATATACTTGCTATATGGGCATGCTTTAGACAAACCTTTTTTTCTTCCAAGATGAACCTGTCTGTAACCTTGATGCATTTCTCTGGAACCTAATCTTATCATGCATTGTAAAATGCATTAAAGATTTTTTGTATCACCTCAAGGAATAAATTTGTTCATACTACACTGATATTCCATTGTTTTTTAATTTTATCCTCATCCTGTCATACTTTTAGTTCTACTTGATATTCAAACACCTGGATGCAGTGGTCACTGGGTCCTAGTAGAGCAACATATTCAGTTCCTCAAATTTAAATTTAGCCTTATTGATTCATCTCGATTGCTTATTTGACATAATCATGTGATTACCTCTTTGTAGTCGCAAGTATCAAGCCATGTTTATGGTGGAGTGCTAAATAATGTCAACCTTAGTGCATATTTATCAAAAAGCATTGGTGCTTAGTCTTGCCCTAAATTTCATTATATCCTTATTTGTAGTGTTACATGTTTTTATTTTTTATTTTTTACACAATGTTAGTAATTTGAAGTTGTGCCACCCTTTTATTTCTACCTACTGATTGGTTTAAACAAAAACCTTCCATTTCTTTTCTTATATCATTTTTTAATACCGACTGGGTGTACCTGATTTTATTATATGTCCAGGTCTCTCTCCCCCCCACTCCTAAATTTTCCACTGCATACCATTACTCTGGAATCCATTTCTTCTCGGCTACCATTTCAGTAGGTTCCTGGTACCACAGAGACATATAAATGCTACCAGGCCTACTAAAAACCAGATTCAGAAATGATCCATTTATAGACGAGAGGTGCCTGGAACCAAACATCAACCTAAACGGAAAAAGCTCACAGGACTGTTGGCTAGCTCTTTTCCAGTTTGTCCTAGTTGATTTACTAGAAGGTTAATCTACAAAGGAGATCAATCTGCAAAATGGTATATATGGAGGATTAATTGGTTGTCTGTGTTTGTGAGAGAACTGTATATGTTGATATACTTGACCCAGTGAAAAGGGGTGAGAGTATTTATTATTATCGAATTATATGTTGAGGCCTAGCTCCGAGGATTAAGTGATTTCTGCCCAGCAAATTGATAAAGAAAAGAGCAGTAGCCTAGTGATGAACATTTTGGTAGAGACTTCAGAGAAAAATAATAACATTTATTGAGGCAACGATCTCTGGTGATGACAATGTTATATTCCCAGGATATTGTTGGTGAATGGCATTTGATGACTACTTTTGCATTGCTTAATATTTATATATTGTATTTATGAATGTGATAATTTCTTGAGCTGATGCTTGACTAAATTCTTGAGGTGATTGTGGCTAAGATAAGAGCTGCAAGTTGGAGACCCCGTCCAAAGTACCATCAAGTCATTATATTTTTATTTTCTTGTGTGTGTAATAAATGTTTGTTAGACAACTTTGTTTGTTCTTGTTCCTATGAAAGATCTAAGTGAGAGAGAGTATTACAATAACTTGATCTGAGAACCAGATAAAGAAGAGAAAGCAAGGGAACTTTGAAGGACACCAGAGTTGAGGAGAGAATTGTAAGTCAATGAGGCTGAGTTCTTGGGTGTGAACGCATGACAACAGGTTACTGAGCCCCGAATTCCCACCGTAGTGACGTTAATGCCCTGATAACACTTGGCTAAAATGATGCCATAAAGGGCAGACAGGGCACTAGTTGTTGTCTCGACCACACCAAGTGAATGATTGTTAGGGGCAGCCAACAAGGTAGTCATAGTTTACAAGGCTGCTATCTGGTGAGACAAGTAACTAGCAGGTGGGTTTGAGTGGTCCGTCTAATTACGCAAGCTACCCAAAGCATCCTAGCTATAGGTAAGTAATTAATAAATATGATATATTTACTCACTATATTGTTGGTGTTGAATGTAGAACAAGAAAAACATATTTTTACTCTGAAATACTGTAATATAAATTTATAGCGAAATTAGACAAAACTAAGTGGCTTGAGAGGCCATAGGAAGTCGGCGAGGTTATATTATTATTACTACATAATGCTAGGAAGCTTTGAGTAAGTTTGGGTAGTTTTGGGTAATTAGACGGACGTGGTTTGAGCAACAAGTGTTTACATAGTTTGTGCCTGGATTGCCATATACTGCCATATAGATGCTTGGAGTGCCTTGGCTGAATATCCTCAGACTTCCCTGCCTCTATTAAAGGGGTCATATTCTGGTTCTGGTCCTGAATAAGCCCACAGATGGGATGCTTTAGGCTTGGGAGCTAACCAAGCAAGTAACCTGGGGAGTTATTGAAGGGAGTCTCTCCCAGAAATGGGATTAGTAGTAGAAACCTAATCCCAAAACAAAATGGTTATTCTTACCCCTGTTAACACTTTCGCTCGGGCATGACGCAGCATTGCGTCATCCGTTTACTGGCGGTGTTGCCGGGCATGACGCAGCATTGCGTCATCCAATTTAAATAATCGCCAAAAATCAGGTTTTTATCCGATTTTTTGGGGACTGGTTTTAAAATGCGCGCCTATGTCTTCCCTACACGCCTATGTCATGTTCAACACACAATAGTACAAACATTTCTGGGCAGGAATTGGGAGTTTAGCTGGAAGGCGTCTGGGCGCTCACTCGCGGCTAACGTGGCCCGTCTTCAACTCGTCGGCGGTTGGAGCGTGACCAGGTTTTTTATTTTATATGCTATTGTTCCTCTAGAGAATTTTATTGCGAACCCACTGAGACCAAAATGAAAGACCTAGGACGAAAATTGAGGTGACCAGAGTGAAAATAGTGAAAACATTTTATCGCTTTCGCGCGCTCCTGGGTAACTCGTTCGCACTTTCTCTGTTTTCTGCGGGTAATTAGCCAGGCTTTTGGAGTTTATATGCATTTAGTGCTGTAGAGAATTCTATTGCGAACACAATGATACCAAATTTAATCTCGTAGAACGAGAATTGAGGTGACAAAGTTGAAGAGAGTATACACTTTACGGAATTAACGCGCGCTCCCGCGACACGCGGGGACCCACCACGCACAGTTGAAAGGTGGCGAGCGGGGTGAGCGAAAGTGTTAATTAAACATGTTCTATTCTACAGTTTGTTTGCACTCGATATCCCATTTTCACATTCCTATTTTTGTTCTCAATGTCTATTCATATTGCTTTCCCACAAAATGAATTAAAGAATAACAAATGGAAATGCTTTTAATCCACATACCTGTTCACACTGGCGAGAGGTGTTGGGATTTGGGTCAGTGAACTTCTCCGACATCATGAAGTCTTGCCAGATTACTGAACTGATCAATGTTCATTCACCTGGCCTTCGGTATACTTCTTGACAGGGGGTAAATAGCACTACATGAGGATGTTTAGTGTGTATATGATGAATTAATGCCTTTTTTATTTTATCCTCTGGGTCCATCCCTCTTCATTCTATTCATGTAGGAAAATAATGATGTGTATTTATAGCCCAAATCAGAGAAAACAATACATAAGGCATCAGAAGTGTCAGAGGTAGGTCAGATGATTGTTACACTGCCATGTAACACAATCATCTCTTATTTTATTAACACTTTCGTCCAGGGGCGACGTAGTCTGCGTCAATATATAAGTTGACGGATATCCACTGGTGACGAATTTTGCATCAAAATTTAAAATATTTTAAAATTATATTTTTCATCCAATCATTATGGGACTAGTTTTAAAATGCACACATTTAGATTGTGAACACTTTGATACTAAGATGAACGACGTAGCTCGAAAATTGAGGTCAGAACACTGGAAAGAGTACATATGTTAGTGTGGGTGTGCACTCCGAGGAAATGCCAGGCCCACCTTGGGGTGGGTTTGGGCGCGCTCACCGGGTGTGCGGATGTGTTAAGTGTTTATTGTGTGTTATTAACCATCATTGTATTTCATTCATTAATATTATGAACAAGAAGATTTCTGATTTCTGCAAACTTTTTAGAGGCTATCGTGCATGAAGAAATTATCACACTTCCAATTCATTGATGCTAACTCCATTTAAAAAAGGACTGCATATATCCTGACAATCCTCCTTACCTTACTTGTGAAACACATTCAAACCAGATATATCAAAAAAGTTTTAATTACATATTTAAAAAATTGTACTATAATAATGCACAAACAGTAGATTTTCTCTACTGTCTGGAGAGGTGTTCTGTTCTTGAACAAGCTTTCAATTAACCAGATACAAATTATATGGCTATCATTTAGTTGCACCAAGTCTTCCTATAAGTTGCTGGGCCAGGCGTAGGTACGCTAAATCAATTTGAATCGAACTACTGACTCCAGACACGCCTGTGCTAGTGGATGGAAGAGGAGAGACTACTGGCCGTCGACCCAACCATCGCATGAAGAATGAATTCTGCAGGACAGATTTTATATGTTAGTTATAATTAAACAACCTGCATACTGAGTACAGTTTAGGTCAGATACAAAAAGTAGTATAGTAAGACAAAAGTAATTTAACTTCAATTTAAAAAGTTCCAATTAAACAAAAAAATATACTGAAGATAAATTCTATTTGCACTACTGTACACAACAAATTTGTGTAACAGAAGATCTTATCTAATTAATAAATAATGTAAGAAGTCTTGACCACATAAGTAAAAAAATTCTTGAAGGAAGTATCTGTACCATTAGAAGACCTTACAAATTAAATTGAATAACATAGGGGGCTAAGAATTGTCATACACTGACCAACTACATCAACAGGTTCAACAGTTATACAGTACTGACTAGCATTTATTTACCTAAGTGTATCCTTGTCATAGATTTCTCATTGAATAGATTTAAAAACAAAAAGTATGTCAATTACCTATAGGAAACCAAATAGTCAGAGGAGTAACATACCATTTCATCGGCCAGTCCATGACGAACTCGAATTGCATCTCGTGGAGGGATTTCAGGACTCATTAATGCTAGTGTAGCTTGTGTGAGAAGCAGCAACAGGGCCTGCTCTGCACATGTAGCTAATACTCGTATACACAGGCCAACTTCGGGTGCACCGCCGCGGCATGGGGACACTCCACGACTTTCCTGTTGGAATTATAACCTCTTTAATTCAACTTTTGTAAAAAGCCAATGTTGAATGTAACGTAATGCCTCTTTCTAGATAGGCTTCAGTGGCTCCCTGTAGCTAGCTGTACAGAGATAGCTCCACACTTGTTATATCAGCCTCAGGAGTTATTAATAGTCTACTGGAAACCAGGGTCAGAACCCCCCCCCCCCCCCATGCAGAGGCACAGAGAGCAGGGTATTCTTTATGATTACCTTCACCAAAGGAAATATCCAGAAGGTAAGCAAAGCAAAATAGATAACTGCAAGCTTTACAGTGTGAGATAAGGGAATTTCACGACTGTCTTAAGCTGTGTTGAGTGAGTGCACAACAAAATATAGATCAGCATGAAACAGTGCAATCTTGAATCTCTGGTTTGGGACCTAGGTCTGCCTTGTTGGTTATGAACAGCTAGCCCTCTAGCTGGGTAGGCCAATTGTAGTGCAAGGGTTGTTACATGCCCAGTCCCTGATCAATCAGAGCCAGTTATACAAGTCTTCATTGGAACTCAAGTATTCCACAGCCATCGTGGAGAGAGAGGAGTCTGACTTTTTGCTGACCCAGGCGAGAAGAGTAATTTCACATGGTCAGTTGGAAGCCTGGTCCAACTGGGGCACTAGGTTTTTTTTTTTTTGCCAGGCACTAGGAATGCCTGCCAAAAAATGCACCAAATGCAATCTTCATGACAGAAGTGGCTACGAAGGACATCAGTGGCATGCCATATATGTACAAGCATGTGAACCCTAGTGCACCCATCAATCAATAAACCCAAAATGCCCCCAACCTCAGAGTGCAAGGGTCATTGACAAGGAGTCAATGACCCTTGCACTACTCAGAGTGAGGCACCCTTCACAGTAGGCTAGCCTAAAAAAATAAAAGTAAGGTTTGTAAACACACACAAATGAAGCTAACACTAAATCTTGGAATGATACACAAGCAAATGGGCCCCACATAGGACAGAGTCCAAGGGACAGAAAACACTTATGTAGAATATGTTGGTACCTGGAAGGCCTGGCAGCTCAAGCAGCAGTCCTCACAGGAGGACATCATCAGTGTTGACATGGGAGCCAGCAGCTCCCAGGGTGTTACTTGGCAGTGGCCAGCTGTAACTAGGGTGGGCAGGGTAAATTAATAACCAAATAGATCATCTGCAGAGTTGTTTGGTGTTTTGCTAATCTTTTCTCTGTGAACCTTGCAGTTGTATGTTTTGCTTCACTGAACTTCTGGATGTTTCATTTGGTGAGGGTGATCGTTAAGAATCTCTTGATCCCTGTGCCTCTGTGAAGGGGACTAGGTTCTGGCTCTGGTCTCAAGTAGACTATTAATGACTCCTAGAGCTGATGTGACTCGTGTGTAAAGATATCTTTGTGCAGCTAGCTACAGGGAGCCACCATTCAGTCCCTCCAGAAAAATCACTTATCCATTCATTATATTATTCACACTACACGACTAGCATTACTGATACACAAGCACCACCACAAGCCAGGAATCATCCTCAGCAGCATCCAACTGCTTCATAAGACCTTAAATTCCTATTTTATCAATCTCACATTTCAGGTATCTGAACTGACTGATCACTTCAAAAACTTCACCATTCACATCTATTACACACAATTTATTTTTCTCTACCCATCATAACTTTTTTTTTCCACATTTACTTTTCAGTCTTCTCTCACTCACAAGAAGTTTCAAGAAGTAAAAATTATATCGTACATTCAGGAAGGTATTTAAAACTTGCAACTTTCTGATATACTGTACTGTAGTAATATCTAACCAGTACAGTATATATTTAACTTGCCTTTGAAGCATGACTGTCATAAGGTCAAGAACAGATGTCAGTGAAGCCAGGCTTGGCTGAGCATTTGGATCATAAGCAGAGACCGGACGGAAGGATGGGTGGAAGTAGAGCATCCATGCTCCCACATCTATCCCAGGCCCACATAAAAGGTCCGTTAAGTCAGGACCTGATGAGCGAATGGCACCAAGACAAGCACACAACACCTGCAGATCAAAATTTGCACTCATCATATCTTTACACATTAAAATCATCATATCTTTGCACATTAAAATTAACTATTTTTTTCATAAAATTTATACTGTATATTGTAAGTACTGTACATACAGAAAATCAGTACAATATTCTTTATGTATTATGGTAACATTTCTGTACTAACTCATTAATAATAATAATAATAATTATGGTAGGCATACAGTGGAATCTTGATTGAGAAAATTATATTTCAAGAATAAGTAGTAGGAGGCATCCTGCAGTCTCAGGAGACTATGGAGTTGCGCTCTGCTTGTGGAGGGTGGTGTGTTCTCTCCAGGGTGTAAAGCCTGGGTAGGATGATATGGAGGAGAAGCTGTTACCCATGCAGCAGGTCTCCACGATGCTGAAATGTTGCAATGGAAAGGCAAACACCAATATGCTTGGTTCCAGCGCTGTCGCAGGAGTTGCCAGAATATGGTTGAAGTCAACAACGAACTGCCTCAGGGGCTCCAACTCAGGATTTTTCCTCGAGGTTGACTCCTGAAGCCCGTCCCAAAAGTGGGTATGGTCATGAGGCAATGATGGTTTGAGATCGGGATTTCCCTTCCCCTAGATGAGCTGCCTTCCTGGCTGTCACGTCCCATCTATCCAGAGCTGCTGGTTGTAAGGCACCAGAGGCACGAGCTCACATATGAGAACCTCAAGGGCTTCCCCAGGAACTACTCCTGCAGCAGGCTGGTAGCCTCGCCGAGGGCCCTGCAGAACCTCTCGGAGGAGGACTGGGAATCCTCCAAGGACTACCACACACTACAACACACAACTCATACTCAAGAATAGCCATAGGAAAAATGTTAAATGTAGTTAAATCTCTTTATAGACTGATTCTCCAGGTAGTTATCCTTCATATAACAGGTTGAAATTAAAATTTCCCTCAGTGCAATCACCCCTTAGTGTCAAAAATATTAGGATATGAATGGTAACTATTAATATGGCACCAATCCCAGTTTTGATGATTTTTGTAGATGGACTCAACATTACAAGAAACATTTTGAGCCTTGGAAAAGCTATTGAGGATTACACACAGAAATCACAACAGCGTGATGCATAAAATGAATAAATCCACAAGAGCCGTGACGAGGGTTCGAACCTACGTCCAAGAGGATATTTAAATTAAATTCTATGGTTTGTTTTTATTTTCAGTTGGCATGGATTTTGTTCACTCAGATTCACTTGATCACTTGAAAATGAATTTTGAAGCCAGGAATGTGAGAAATATGCTAGATGTGGTTAAAAAAAAATGCAGACTTGTTCATTTGGTAGTTGTCTGTAATATTAAGAGTTTGAAATGAAAATTTCCCTAAGTGAGATCAGCCCATAGGTCATGGGAAATGCATCCTGAAGGCATCTCTGGTTGCAACAAATTACTCACTGCAATGAAATGGGGTTAGTCTCATATAATTCGCTGAATCGAGGTTGTACTATTTTATTTGTAGCCGACCAAGAGAGGTATCCCTGGGCTAACTTGTATAAATACAGGAATAGTGTGAGGTGTTAAGTACAGGAAGAATAATGAATTTATGGAGTATAGTAAATTAGCTATCAGAACACAGCTTGATTATAATGAATATAGTACTTCTATGACCAGGGCATCTCAGAATACCGGACCAACTAGACAGGCATAGCCATGTTCTGGAGAGGCTTCCTCAGTAGTTTCCCCTAGGTTAGTGGCACCATACACCCACAATAAATATGCCAGGCTTCCATGACAATCTTAGTCCACTAAGTATAGAATATCATTTCACATCAACTTGATCAAAGATTAACCCAACTACCTGTGGCAGTGGTGCCTAGTGTTGTCCCGCCTGATTATATCTTGTCAATGATAAGGGATACTTATCGCAGAAAGCAAACAAACATGTCAGCTCAGACCTCATTACAACAGTTGTAATGAGGCTACAGTGGCTAATTTTAGTAGCAGCCATGTTTGTTTTGCTCAAACTAAAATATTTAAAAGTCTCAAGTTGATACAATGAGACATGTGCAAGATATTTAAGTTAAATCTAGAAGAATGAAATTCTGAGATATCTCTATCCAGGATATCTAACTACACAGAAAATAGCAATCTATCCTCCAAAAATTATAGTACTTAGCGCAACTATTGGTGGAACGTTCATAAATGAATGATTATGAAAAAAATCTTGTGTGGTTCTATTGGAATACAGCATACTCCAAATGACATGCTAAAAAGTTGAACACTATCTATATCTAAATAAGCAATCTTAGCCAAACATACCATTTTAGGCCTAATTTAGTGTATGCATGTGCTTTTGATAAGCATAAAAATAATAGTACAAAACATGGGTCTTTTTTGTACAACAGTCCATTTTGTACGTTCCACTAATATCTGTTGTAAATACTACCATTTTTGGATAACAGGTTAGAAAACAGAAGTACATTTAAACGATATGTTGGACATTAATATTTTAGATTTTGGAGAACTAACTTGCAACATTTGATTGAGAACAGCTGTTGTATTTGCAGTAATAGATGCTGTAGCAGACATAGCAGAAGGATCAGAGACAGCAGATATAGATGATGATGTTGCAGAACTGCTGATACTTTTCTCTCCACTTAACTCCATCTGTACAACCTGTCAATCAAGCCACATAACTCTTATTATTAACATGAGATGACAATCTACTTGTGTCCAAATTTGAACTTATTTACCTTAATTTTTTAATGAAAAATATTCTTCTTTTTTTTGTAAAGTTTACTTTATTCTCTGATTTTACTAGATAATATAATTTTTTAACTATGGTAACAATTTGCGGTGTTAGTAAACATTAACCCTAATGGGTGGAACTTTGTTGTATGAAATATCAAAGCTTCTGCTTACACTAACTTTTCATCTACTTTATTTAATTTGTCTTCTACTGTAGTCTTTTTTTTTTTTTGCAACAGTTAATTTACGTAAACAATTTTGGCAGCTTTGTTTTATTTAAAGTAAATCCATGACCTCTCCTCAATGCATGTCATAATTTTGTGATGTTACTATGTTACCTCCCTTCTTCTGTCTGCTAGTTTCCTGGTGAATACTACATCAAACAATATCTGTACTCATTCCTCATCAGGCACACCACTATCATTTGGATCACTAAATCCATAAATGAGCTATTTTCATCATATTCTGTATCCTCAAGTACATCATATACACCTATTTAAATTAATAATAAGTAGAAAGAGGGGACAACGGTGGAAGCTGGACACGCAATTCAGTTGGAGAGGTATAAGGAAATTCTCCTTCCCTGTGTGGGTGGTTGGCAAGTGGAATGCCTTGAAGGAAGAGGTTGTAGAAACCATGTCTATCTTCAACTTTATAAAAGAAAAATGATAAAATGGTGAAAACATAATAAACTACTAGAAGGCATGGTTCCTCACTCTCACTGCTCATCTTACTGCTTTCATTCTGCAGGATGTACTCAAGTTTGCTACTCGATACATACATTTCTCACTGGGACAGTTTAGACCTCACAAAAGACAGCAGTTAATCTTATGTGTGATCAGGAATCACCTCAGTGGGTGCTAAGTGTGTCAGACCTTTTGACTACAGGAATGATGCCCAAAAGAGATATTGGGAATGCTAGGAAGCAGAAAATGTCACCATAACATGGCAAGACAAAAATTTTACAGGCACGGTTAAATCGCTTTGAAGTGATAGTAACAATGAAAGCAGTTTCAATGCTAACTTTGTCCCTTTTTGAAGAATCTAAGTCTTATCCCACATTTAGAAGCTTAATTGCCAAAACTGTTAGTACATATATCTGAAGACTACAATTGCTTCCTGAAATACTGACCCAGAGTTATTACAGCTTCAACTCCAAACTTGAGGTTCTTACCCACTGACCATATACAACAAGTGCATCCTAAGTCTTATTACCACACACCCATGAAAACTGCTGTAAAAGTGTACATATGTTTCTCCAAGTAATGAACATCACATTTCAAGAGGGCTTACTTGTCTACATCAAGGTACTTAAAGATTTCATACATAAGACAAATACTGATAAAAAACTACAAATGAATTTAAGTTCTACAATGCTATATTTAGGAATTATGGCAAACTAGCACCCAGCATTTGCCTAACAATAATAATAACAAGTAACAATTCTACATTCAAATGAATGATGTATATTATTCAATCATACATGTATATTATTAGATTATACTCTATTCCTAATGCAATTTTGTAATTTTTTAAGCATTTACAATATACATGAAAGAAGGATTTTCTATTCCACCAATCCAGCTCAAAGCCATAAGTGGGCTTCAACGGGTGAGGCCACAATAATAACACAAACCCTAGGCGTGCAGAGCAAGTGTGTCGTCAGGTGAATGCAACGAGTAGTGGCTGCTGTCAGCTGGGAGTGTGACACTGGATGCATCACAGTCCATAATGAAGCATGAGGAGTGAGTGCTGTCACTAGGGCGGCAGTTGCTAGTGCAAGGCGTGGTTGTCGATAGGGAGCTGCAAGGGACCCACACAGTGCAGAAAGGTGGACCGCAGCCACATTCACCCCACCTTCCACCCCACCAACACCCTCACGCATAACACCCCATACCACTGCCCACACAACTTCACTTAGTAGATTGGTCTGTCAAGAGAAGAAAGTATTAAAGATAAAACATACTGGATTATTTCACCGCTTCATCATTTGGGTCAGTTTTACTGATACTGAGCATTTGTATTTTCAGAGCAAATAATATATACTGTACTGTACACTGAAAGGAATAATTCTGCTCCAATTCTTTTTCTCTAAAATATTATAATTCAGTAATGTATAATACAGGTACAAGGTTTTTACAAATATTAGTCCAAAATTCTGTTTATATATTTTACTTACTTTTGAAGGGGGTATGACAAGTGTTAATGTAGATGAAAGTGCATGTGTGGAGAGTTCCTCTGAGAACGGTGATATACGGGAGAGTGTGGCCAGTAGACGTAGCAATTCTCCTACTACTTCTTCCTCCCCATTCTGAAAATATAAAGTGAATATAAGCTACAAATAAATCATTCTTAACTCTAATAGTTATTAAATAACTCAATAGAGTTCTAATAGAGCATGGCAATTTCACATACAAGTACTTGTGCAATTAGTATTGGCAGTGGACTAGTTGTGTTGTTTTCCTTCATGCTTGCCATCCATAGATGTTCGTGCATTTCTAAAAGTCTTATGTTTATTTCCTTAACTTATTCCCCTCCCATTGCTGTATAGCAAGCTTAGGTAGGCAAACAGTCCCAGTCATTATTCCATGTTTAAAAGGCCACCCAGAGTGCTTGAGAGGAGGGTGGGGATTGTAGGGTAGAGATTTTTAACCTTTTTAAGCTCTCAGCACACTCAACAAGGCTCCGAGGTAGTCAATACACTTCATCAGTGCCTTGACTACTAACCAACCAGGCTCATCAGAATCATCTGAAGACAATAAGGCAGTCACTCAGTTAATGTCTTTGGATGAGAGGAGCAGCACAATGACTGCATGTTAAACTTATTTTTTAAAATCTCATTGCAATACAGTAGTTCCAGCAGTACCATGAAGCTCATGTTATTACAAAGAATGTACAGCAAAAACAATTTTAGAAAATTACAAAACATTAAAGAACATTCATTCCTACAATTTTCTGTTATGAACAAATAATAAAAGCCCACTCTAATCTACAATTAATGGTTTTAGCATTTAATTTTAGTATTAGCCATTATTTAGAAAATAAAAAGTCAACAGGGTTTATTTGTTTAATATTTAAAAAAAAAAACAGCATTGAATGTAATGAAATGCAATTTTCTGGGTGAGCCCCGGAGGTTCCCTGGAGCTATTGGACTGATACATGATATATTAGTCTAGGCCATTAGTTAATGGAGTTCAGCCTACCAGGGACCATGGGCCAGAATCTGGCCCCTTCAGAGAGACAAGGGAGCAATGGCCTCTGGAAAGTACCCTTGTGGTTGGGGGTATTCCTTGTCTGCCATCGACCGGGGTTAGGCACCCAGAAAGGAAGGTATTGTATAACAAACTCTACTTGGTAAAAAAATTGCAACCGAAAACCGAACAGGGAGGCAGAACTCCTGCAACTCTCAAGGAAACAAGCAAACGTCACAGTACCGCCGCTACGCCGCTTGCCCACATAGCCCCACTACCCGGGAGGGGAAGGGGGAGCCCTGGACCTCCCTCTCCGGATACTCACACACTCCAGTTTGGAGGCTGAGCATCAAAAGCAAAACGAAACCGCTGACCGAAGGGAGGGAGGGTGCCAGGGAGCCTCTGGGGCTCACCCAGAAAATGGAGTTTCATTACATTCAACGCTGGTTTTCTGTGGAGAGTCCCCTTTGGCTTCCTGGAGCTACATACCCCAAGATAAGTAAAAGAGAGACTTACCCAGGAGGCGACTGCCAAGCGCTCCTCAACTCAAAGTCAAGCCAATTGGCTGTAACCTGTGACCCAAAGCCACACACGAATGCCCAGGACCAGGAATGTTTACCAAGTAACGAGCAGCCAGGACCCCATTCAGCCTCCAAAATCCCCACACAACCGAATGTCAGCCCAAGACATGTTGCTGAAGACAGCAGCCAAAGCAGCAAACTTATGAATGTCATGGGATGAGGATAAACCGCAGGCTGGCTAGACTTAATAACCCTGCAAACGACCTGGGAGACATGAGCCCTGGAACAGGTAACGAGGAAACTGGATCAATCCAAAGCTCATCCCTGGCCACGAAGGCTGAGGCGAGCAGACAACAGTGAACAGCCGCAACTAGATACAACACTTGATGCACCCCTGGCCTGACCAACCAAGCATCAATGACCCAAGGGCCCCTTCGGAAAACCTACATCTCGTTCTTCGCCAGAAAAGGAGGAGGGCCAGGGTCTCCCCCTCCCCCTTGCCTCTCTGAGAAGGGCCAAGTTCTGGCTCGTGGTCCCCGGTAGGCTAAACTCCATTGATTAATGCCCCAGATTAATATATCGCATATCAGTCCAATAGCTCCAGGGAGCCATAGGGGCTCCCCACAGAAAAGTGGTTATATGGTATGTACCTTCATATATATCTCTACAGCGTGAAGTAGTGCGTGCACAACTGGAGAATGTGCTAGATGCTGGTGGGCAGTCTCCTCATTACACCGCAAAAGACACTGGTGTAAGATGGACGTAGCAAGACCTAAGGTTGCTGCAGATGTGCAACTGTGTGTCTTTGGCCCAGCTAGCCTACCATGCTGCTGCACCAGACCCACCACAGGACTCAACAATGCCAGTACCTGACCTACGAATTTGGATAGTACAAAAATGTTAATAAATGGAAGCATGTTAACTTTAAATTAATTTACTGCCAAAACAAGGTCTTAATAATGCTCAGATATACAAAGACTAAGTAACTTATCCCAATCCATCATGTGATCATGATTGAACTCACCGAATTGTGCTTGCGGGGGTTGAGCTTTGGCTCTTTGGTCCCGCCTCTCAACAGTCAATATACTGGTGTACAGATTCCTGAGCTTCTCAAGCTCTATCATATCTACATTTGAAACTGTGTATGGAGTCAGCCTCCACCACATCACTTTCTAGAGGAAGGACTTCACAGACTTCCTAGATTGTGTGTCTGATTAACGGAATAAAATAGTTTTATGGTCATGAAGTGACTATCACACTAAACAAATGAACTCTCGGATCCTCATCTCACGAAGAATTCCTGGCCCTGCAGAATCGAATCACCAAGAAGACCAGGCATTTGACATTTTAATGCAGCAACAGCTGTCAACAATTTGCCTATCTGTGGGATACCGCCTGCCTCGCTCACCTACTAGCTATAATGGCTAGCAATGCCACCAGTGTTTGTTCTAGCTAACCTTTATCAGCAGTATACCTACTGATAGTGTTAATCTGAGTTTTATCATCATAATTTTGTCTAGTTATCCTTACAGATCATTAAAAGCACACTTCTGAGGTGACATTTCATATTCAAGGATTTCTGAAAATTATTGATCATGTACATAGAAAATATATACCTGTATTGTATTATATATATATTTAAGATTTATATATTTATATATATAAAGTTTTGTCTATTTACCTATTTACTACCTATTTACTACTAGGAGAACAGGTGCATTAGGTGAAGTGAAATTTGCACAACCACTTCCCTCGCACCCAGGAATTGAACCCAGGATCCCCAATTATGAGCTGAGAATGAAGCCAACTGGATTACTTTGAGTGGAACCACTCATGAAGTAACTTACAGAGTGAAAGACAGTTGGAACAAGTTATGTGAGAAAGTGGTGGCGGTCAAAGCAGTCACCAGTTTCAATGCATTATATGACAAAGAATGCTGAGCTGACTAGTGATTACTAGAAGGCTTTCTTGGCAGTCACTTCAGCAGTGTTCTGGAGAGGTGTGATTTGTTATTATTGAGCTACCTTCTGCCATTCAGTGCTAAAAGGAACTCTCTGACTCCTTAGTACCATGTCTTAGCCCACATGGATAGTTTGAAAGGATTCATGTGGTAATGGTACAGAAGTTGTCCAGCCTAACTGAGCATGAGCCAGTTCACAGCATACAACAGAATTTACTTTAGAGAGCAGTAGAAAGTGATACCTCATTAAAACCTGTGAATTATAGAATGCCTTTTAGAAAATGAAATGAGTACCTTGTGATTGCTGGGACACTTCTGTCAATGTAACCATTCTTAGTGCAGCACCTAAGATCAGGAGCTGGCAGTGGGTTGGTGTTGACATCACAGCTCCCTGTACCAGCATAAGCAGCTTCCCTATTTTAATAAACACATCTGCCTTCTCTGCTAACTGCCTGCAATGCAAAATACAATATACATGTAAGTAATGTTTGATTCACTCTGTATAAGCAGCACTACTAATTTATTCATCAATTAAAATATTGCTTCAAATTATTCATTTAAGTAATTTATAATATGAAAAAATTGATATCAGTATATAATTGCATAGCTAAAGGATGCAAGGGAGTATTTACCTCTATATAGCAATAAATACAATTCTTGATTTATCAGATGCAAAAGTATTAAGAGGGACAAAGATTACAAAATAAAGTATAAATATTTCCTTGCAAACAATAAGTCCCAATAATGTGACTGAGAAAGCAACCAAACCCACAGTTGAAATGAAGTGAGAGTAATGACAATTCACCCTATCCTGGATGCGTTTTATGTCACTTCAAGTCTGGGAGATGGTAAAAAAAAATTATTTACATTTCAAATGTTAGATCCCTCAAAACTTGATAACTTACTTCCCACAATGTTTGACAAGTGATAAATATAGCTCAGCCAACAGAATTGTTAATGGCTCATCTGCTGTCTCCAATTCTAATTGATGAATCAAGGCATGAAGAATGTCACTTGCCAAGCTCACCTAAAATAAAACATACAAGATATTGATAAAATAATAATATTTAGGTATTAATTCAGCAACTGATAAGAAAACTGCTATTTGTAATACTGTATTGCTAGATTGCTAAATACAAAGTTACAAAAATGTAGGGATGAGATTGATTGATACACTCTTCAATGCACAAACAAGGGTTTGCAATCTAGGGAAAATATTAAAATTAACTTTTCATTTAATTAACAACTCTTATTTAAGCTACGGTCCCAATTCTCACTCCTACAACAGTGATACATACTTTGTAGAAGATGCAATTCCATCCAATACGCAGTGTGTTGTTTTAGTTAGTTCAAACTAATTAAATCCTTTTAATAACTTTCAATAATTAATCTTTAAAAGGCACAGAACATGTCAGAGCAAACACACAGACACACACCTTTTGATGATCAGTGAGCCAAGACTTAGCTCGGGCTACTAGCACAACCAGGAAGTCACGCCAGGCTGGTAACAATAATTCACGAACATCTTTATTGGAGCCGGATCCACTTTCTAAACTCATAGTGATGTGCTGGAGAGGAAAGAGGCTTTATTATATTAATGATTTGAAAACATTTGTGAAGAAATATTGTATTTTACAATGGATATGATGCATGTTTTTGGTTAACCAAAACTGAATATATATATTGCATATGCATATACAAAATTGTATGTTTTCCTCTGCAAAACCACATGAAAATCACTTACAATAAATGTATGATGAAACCTATTAACAAATTTTATTTCCACAAAACAAACTTATGACAAGTGTATCTTATATGATGGAAATATGGTATTAACTCCTATACTACAAACAAGATAACCCAGCAGAAAATCCCCCCCCCCAAATGGCTGCTACTCAAACATTTAACAATTAGAGCCTAGTTCTTGCAAACAGGTACAATACTGTACAAAATAAGAGCACTCCAGGATATTGCTAAGAACTCAGAAAGGTATGGATCAAATGTCTATGGAAATATAAATTATGTTGATAAACAAAAATTCAAAATTTGCAAATAGAGAGGGTCTTTTGTAATTTGAAAAGATATACCATATGAAGTTATTTATATCAAACACAGTACTGTAATATGATGTCTTTATAATTTTTAATCTTTTATAGAGAATTCTTAAAATATTAAGTATACAGTATTTGAAAACGCTCTCAAAAGAAAAAGTAGCATGGCAGCCTTAATACAATAAGAGCATTTTCTTGCACCTTAGACCAGAGGCAGATGGTGCCTGTGTCAGAGTTACACAACTGATCCATGGCAGACTTGAGACATGTGGAGGGTGTGTGTCCACTGGGGAATAAGAACAAGTGTCGTGCGAAGACTTTCAACGTGTGACCCACCACTGCATCACTCACTTCCCCTGTACAAGAATACAAAAGAAACCATGAATCAAGTAGGTTTATATTTCAAATAGATTACATGGACAGTATAAAATTTTCATTAGAGAAGGAAGTAGAAATTGTTAATATACATGAAGGCAAAACTGGTAAATATAAAGTGGAGAGTGCGTATAAAGACACAACAATTTATATATTAGAATTTAAGAAAATATATAAACATTTCAGATAATTGATATATACTGTAATAAACAAATAGCTGAACCTTAACTCGAATTACTGTTTCTACAACGATACTGTACAATATGTATCAGTTTAAATAAATTAATTGGGACCAACACTCATTCAGACCATCCAGACTTCCATTGCACCAAAAAGTTGGCTCAGTTTCAATCATTTTTATAACAATAATTGAATTTTATTTACTGGAAACCATTTGTACTTATTAATATTTCAATATGCAAATGATGCAGAAAACATGTCAAAATATAACTGTGTAAACAAGATTAAATATATGCAAGAAATTTTATTTATTACCGAGCTTTGCAGTGAAGCTGCACTTGCCTTGTGACTCTCCAAAAGCTCACTTCCTGTGACAAAAAATGTCCTAATATCTTTAACCACTATAATATTGATATATATAACAAGACAGATAAAGTAATGATACTTTTGAGTTGTGATGTGATTGTAACATATTCTAAACTAAAATAATATTATACACACACATACTGCTAAGATATGAAAAATTGTCAGAGGTTAAACCAACACACTTTGAACTTTCATTCTTACTGACCTGGTCGTTCAGTAGTAAGTGGATGAATCAAAGCCTTCCAGAAGACCTCTTTATCCTGAAGGTACATTGTGGCTGTTGTGTACTTTTCACTCCATAAGGCATCCAAAAGTTCTACTATTGCCAAGGCCAGCTCTCGTCCAGATTCATTTCTAGTCTGGGGATGAAATGCACAAAAGGTTGTATCAATCAAAAAATATTTTGGTGCTAAATTATTAGCAATGAAATACAAAAAATCTTCCAACTTATTAGTAGGAAAAAATCTTCAAGTAATCTTTAATAAGCATTACCATAAAAATTGACCAAGTTCACATTTCAGCAAGACAATAACACGATACATGATCACACACTCCGAGGTAAGGGTATCATTATCACAAGTTTACATACCAAGCCTAAATTCTCTCTGTTTTATTTTACTAACACATTAAAATACAATACAAATAATTTATTAAAACCTCTTTTATGCATGAATTTGTTGTATTTAGAAACATGCTAGTGCAGTTTATAACTATCGCTTAACAACATTTGGTGGAATAGAAATATGGTATGAAGATCAAAGCATGATGACCAAATCACACATCAAAAGATAAAGAAACGACACCGTTTCGGTTCGTCCTGGACCATTAACAAGTCGTGGGTTTGATTCATCCTGGACCTAACACACAACTTGATAATGGTCCAGCACGGACCGAAACGTCTTTGTTTCTTAATCTTATGACGTGTGGTTTAGTCATCATATCTTCAGCCACGTTATTGTGACTCATCGACCGTCTATGCAAAGCAACTCCTATTTATACCCCATTTACACTAATTCATATCTAACTACAGTACAGCTGAAAGCCTCCAGCGACTCTAAAGCTATTATCCCAATCATCAATCTGTTCCACGAGCCAACAATCCTCTTCCTAAATTAGAATTTACCCAATTCATTTCAGAATATAAACTTATTAGATTCAAATTAAGCTTTCTTACCCTTTCTTCATAACAGAAGTTCATAATACTCAGATATTACAGTAATTTTGTCATTCTTCTCTGCATATATTTTTTATATGTCATCTGTTTCATTTCTGAATGTAATTTAATCCTAAGTTTAGTTATATGGCAGGTGACAAAGCATCAATATGGTCATAACAGATATGAAACCAATGTGCACGCACCGATGGGTTTGCAAGAGAAGTTAGAGGGTCCAGCAACTTTTCAGGCGGGGTGAGGAAGGCATTTGTAAGGCCTTGCTGACGAGTTGTAGATGCTGTTAGGAGACGCAACAGAGCCACTTTGACTCGTACATCTTCTGTTGCCGAATCCAATCGGCGCAATAGAGCATCTCGAATCCCATCAGCTTCACCTCCAAAACATGCCACTAAAGGCACATCAAGTTTCTGAAACATTAGGCAATGTGTTAACTAAAATTCCAAATATGTATTTGTATCTAAAATGCAATCTCCCACTATTTAGTTGAATAACCAGTGACATTTCCATGCAAAAGCTGTCACACACTAAATATTGGCTGGGTTTTTGGGTCAGTTGCCTAAATATTGGCTAACTAATATTGGCTGCCTAAGTGGCAGACAATATATATTCTATGTTTCCTGTGAGCATATGGATTTAATAACGTGACAAAATGCATACTAGTGAGTATGTTCCACTTCTTGTGAACTGTTCCCCACATCATTTAACATTAATATATCTGACATCATATTTGCCTTACTATTTTTATCATCCAAGTTCAATAATTAGAATGTCATGTTTTCCATAACCACCCATTGCAATATTTCCTTGTGTGTGTGTATCTCAATTTCCTTGTGTATTTCCTTGTTTATCTCAACTACATGCCTTGTATTCAAATAAAAGTAATGCCCA
This sequence comes from Procambarus virginalis, assembly GCA_020271785.1. Classification (NCBI taxonomy): domain Eukaryota; kingdom Metazoa; phylum Arthropoda; class Malacostraca; order Decapoda; family Cambaridae; genus Procambarus; species Procambarus virginalis. The sequence continues at coordinate 1,620,131 of WNGS01166226.1, read as the reverse complement.
GATTGGACTAAACATTCAAGGTTGCAAAGATGGACCTGATTGTGTGAGCAAAAGAAACTGTACTGTATACTGTGTGATACAATCCAAACGTTTCTCGAGTTAACCCACATTTACCAACGGAAAACTTAACGTGCCTATGTTCGGGGGTTGCTGCAGTGCTTATTGCTGAATTGCAAGTACTGTACTGTACAGTATTGTTGAATTTGTTGCTTTGATGTGAAAAAATAAATCAATAACAAATCTAAGAAAACAAAATCTCTCACCAATTCGTCAACCATAGCCAAGATGATAGTTCACACAAGATCCACCTTGTGAAAAGTGAAAATTCAAAAATTCACTTCTGAAAAATTTTCAGAAGTGAAAATTCCTACCTGAGCAAACCGTGTCAGTGTGCGAAGAGCCAAGTACGAGAGCCGAGGGTTGAGCCGCTGGTGAGCATACAAGGCAACAGTTAGAGCCAGGTGTGGAGGACTGCCACTGCCTTGTGAGCGGCCTCCACCCCCCAGTGTCACGCCCAGAGATGGAGCAGCTCGAAGAAGCTGACTAAGGCCACTCATGCTGCTCTCTTCACCTACCAGCCTAGAAAATTTCCACTTTTTGGATATATGGTGCTCATATTTTGTATTAAAATACATTAAAATAGTAAGAATGTTATAGCTTTCAGTACAAAAATCTGAATAAACTTTCCTACAAAATTTAGAGCAGAGACTAAATGTTTGCATACACATTTAGAGCAGACACACTTAATAGTTTTGTGAGCAATGGTTCAAGATCTCTCCCATCCCCCAATTACAATGATTTAAAAGATATCTCTAAAATCCATTACCATGGAGACTCATGGCTCAACAACAAGAAATTTCTTTTGCACCACAATACCTAAATCTTGAAAGTTTCATAGCAATAGATGTGTTCTTCAGTTATCTCATGGACCCATAAATTTTGTTTTAAAATTTATTCAATAAAAACTATGATGCATCTTAATAAGAGATACCTAATTAATTTAGTTAAAATTATGAGATCATTATGGAGGAAGCCTAAAATCTCTAGTCATGCTAACACCCAAATCTGAAGTTGTGGTAAAAATAAGGAACATGTGTAGTGTACTACCTGTGAAGAATGGAGAGAGCCATTTGGGCTGTGCGAGTTAATCTATGTGCATGAGTCGAGATGGGAGAATGTGTTGGATGGTTTAAGGCTGATTCCAAGCTTGCACCACTCACAACTACTGACAGTAATGTCTGTCCAGCACTGCTTCTGTCAACAAGCTGCCTTACTACTAGATCACGCACACTAGAATCTGTAAAGAAATTTACTCTTTATGTGAAAAGAACTATTTTTTTTCAGGCAAGTGAAGCATTATGTAATATCTGGCATGCACAATTCTGCACGTGAAATAATATTCTGAAGAAGTTAAAATTTACACAGAACTGTACAATACTTAACACAGTGCTCACATTCTAATGATGCACTAAACACAATGTTAAAAGCTGATAACACAATACGTATACTATACTGTTTTTGGTTCATAAAACTTTACTGAACATGAATTTCTCATTAAGTGCATAATGCCACATATACAGAATAAGAAGCACTTACGAGATCATTATAAGCAAGGGACACCTTTACGAGTGCCAACAAGCATTGCTGCTCATACCTTCTCACGTGTTTGTGGTGATTTCATTGGAAATCTAGTATTCTGTACTGCAAGTGGATATTCTATATACATAATCCAATAATGAAGCAGCAATAAGAAAACTATGAGTAATAACAGATATGGTAAAGAATACTAGAAGATAAACATGTGATGCACCAACATGTTATAAAAACAAACGTCAGGCTCTTATAAAGCTTAATCCACCCAAATTTATTTCGGTTATGGAGGAGTCTACTATAGACCTATGGCTGCATCTAGTTTTATTTTCTTCTTCTAAACCAAGGATTTCATTATACCAACCCCTTTCCTTCCATGACTCTCCCTACCATCAATTTCAATTTCAAAAGTATGTAAACTACATTACTTAACAGTCATACAAGAACTATGCTAAATAAAATCACAATAAGAGAAAACCTCACCCATGTTGGAGCCTTCAAGTGTATGGTGGAGAAGAGCTAAGCAGCGGTCAAGTACAGTTTCCCTTTCATCCTGGCTGCTGTAACACCAACGTAACAAGGTGCCTGCAACTTCTCTAGCCATGAACACGATGCCACCACTAACACTACCACTGCTAATATCTCCCTGCCAAAGACATTATTATTTTATGGCAATGATTACAAAAATTATCATAACGTCAGGATTTACTTCCGAGATATATATGGCAGACATGCCTTTAGCAGACTGACTAATAATATTTTGACACATTAACCAGTCCAAGAATACAGGAAGGCTAACTAAACAAACCAAGCCAATGTGTCTCTTCAGAAAAACTTTTATCCACTGTTATATGCATTTTATTAAATATATTGTATAAACCAAACAGGAACAAACCTTAATGGCAGCAGTAAGCAAGCCAGTATAGGAGCAGAGTATTGGATAGCTTCCTGTGGCGGCTTCCTCTCCACAAACTAATGCACGGAGGCCGCCTGCACGATACCCAAGGAATGGATCCACTTTGCCTCTCTTAATTTCTACAGAAATTGAAGTACAAAAGAAGGTATGCAATTTAGGAAATTAACACATATAAATATACAAACATCAGCATTACATTGGGTGCAATATCAAATGTTACATACCTGTCAATTCTTTATTGTGACTTGAGAATATACATTTACAAGTCATCTAACACTCACATTCATTAATTCCATTTCTTAACATCCACAGTAAAAACACAATAAGAAACAATATTAACACATTTTCTTCTCTTATTACTAATAGCAGCTCTCTTCAAATTTATATTTCTTTTTGTCGAGTTACATACTCATCCTCTAGATTTACTGAACAGAGCAACTTCACTTGCCCAGATTAATGAGTGCTAGTGTACATTTGTCTGGATAAGGTGGTTGGCCAAATAAGGCGAGTTTGTTGCAGTTTCAACGTATTATTGCCAATAATAATTAAAACAGTTTTCAGCTTACTGTATGTAAAAATACACATGTAATAAGTTGACCTGTAATGCATTCTTAAAAGAAATAAACAAAATAAAATGCAGGAAATCTAGTTTCACTAACTTCAGTAGAGACGAGATGTTAGCTTGTCACCCATGCATGTCCAAATGAGGTACAGGTACTGTACCTATATTTGTTATAAATACATGAGATAAAAAGACAATGAACAAACCACCATTTAGGCTGAAAGGTATGTTAACTAGGTAGCATCATATTACCAAAACAGTCTAGCTATAGCTAGCTAGCTAACTGGCTAGCTTTGCCTGCTAGTCTTAATTGTGGCTTGTTCAATGGCTCAACGGTTCATTTATTTATGTAAAATATATATAGGCTACAGTATGCAAACCATTGGGTACAAATCCTAATGATACATACTGTATAATCTAAACGGGATTATGATAAATGTGCCATCCACCCATCTACAAGTAGGCCAGTGCTAACCTACTCCTCTCAGTCAGTTCCTCCTCCCTTCTCCCATCACCAGCAAATGGTCTTTTTTTTTCTGTATGCACTAACTTTAAAATGTTTTGAAAGTCTTGCAAATGTCTTGCATTAATTTCATTGCATTTGATTATTTATGATGGGACCATTTGGATAGCTTTAATCAAATCATTCGATATGAATACTTATTGCTAATACAATATTCACTCTCTGCCATTTGTATCGAGCCAGAGGCAGCGAACGGCACGGTCTCCACAACTCTTCCCTCACTACTACACACACCACCCCAACCAAATCCAAAAGATTACTGCATATATGGCTTATCATAGGAAATTGGCCATTACACAAAATTAGTATAAATTACTAAATGCAAAATGTAAACAAAATTTGTTTTAATCATTTAATATTCCTAACAAATTTCTATCCAGTCATTCTTGTTCAGTATTACATTATTCCCTTATGTTCCTCTCTTCCACTGATTATCAGATTAACTAGCAAAACACTCTTTTTAACCAATCTGATTTTTCAATTATTCTACACCACCATGACATGCTGTCAAGTTCACAAATCCCACTCTTACTCTCCTGCCAATGTCTTGGGGCCTCATTTATTCTTATCATCTATGGCAAGAATAGTAAATGGATCCTTAGGTTAAAATTCTTTATCACAGGTATGTGGAGATGTTTGCATTACTAAGTAGCGGGCAATGTGGTCACCAAAACCCAATACAGAATTAAGAGAATATTGGACAAGTCAAACTTTGAGTAAAAAGGACTGTACCTGCAGTCTGTGATGTAGACAGGAAGGGCAAAAGTGGACTTCCTTCCAGCTCTGTCCATACAAGCTTTGGCTGTTGTGTAGCAACTTCTGATAAAAATCCCAGCAGTGCTGCTACCAGGGCTCCAGGGGGTCGAGACACTTGTGACACTCTGCCCATAACAGAGGAATTAATACTCGGTTGTTTTTAAATTAAATTACAAAAGTTTTATCAAAGAAAACCAAAATTTGTATAATTTTTGAACAAGGTTTTAATGCACGAGAGAATGCAAAAAATGTATACACAGACCAGCACACGATGACTTAAACATAGTGGTTTCATGAATGCAGGTGTAATAACTATGGGAAGGATAAAAAGTACAGGTTGGTGTATGGAGTACAGTACAAGCATGTGTAATTAATCCAAACTATTATAATGTATACAGGCTGATCTAATGAATACAGGTTGGTGCATACCTGTCGCATGTCTACGTGGAGGTTTATGTTTATGAACTTCATAGGTTTATGAACTTATGAACTATACAAAAACTCACCTCTTTTGGAAAATCATTAACAATGATCCGGAACACCAGATGTATGGCGACTGAGCATTGAGGGACCTCGCAAAGCAACTCTGCTACAATTTGACAAGGTGGTTGTTTTGAGAAAGGAAGGTGAAAGGATATGTGGGTGTGGTATGCCATACTTTGATGAGCAAAATGAATGAAGTGACTTACCTTGAAAGCAATCCAATACTCTGGTAAACAAAATGAATTAAAGCTGGCAGCTGACTAGGAAGGGTTGTTAAAACAGAGGAGAGGAGCCGCATGGTAGCTGACACAGCTGTCATGAGTCGGGGATCTGGAAGGCTTGCTCCACCACTAACCTAAACAAAAATTTTATGTTACCAAGCTTTCATGAATGTCATTAATGAATTAAAATACCCTAACCATGTCCATGGACAACAGAGAAAAATATTCACATGCTGGTTAGATTGTACCAAAATGGCAATATTTCTGATAGAAAAAAACACTAATCAATCATTAAAGAATTGTCAACCTTTTACTTTGAGATTATATGTCCAGCATGTGCATCACATAAGAACTGCCTTCAGAAACTTGTGCAAGGAATCATTCAGAACCTTGTACACCTCATATGTCAGTAGGCTAGTCCCTGAGCTGTGGGGTATGAGTTACGAGGAAAGATTACTGTAACGAAGCCTCCCAATACTGGAATACAGAAGTGTAAGGGGAGCCATGATCACCACTTATAAATTTCTCACGGAAATTGATAGGGTAAATTAACTATTTAGCATGGGTGGTACATGAACAAGGGGGGGCACAGGTGGAAACCTAATGCCCAAATGAGCCACAGGGATGTCAGAAAGAACTTTTTCAGTATCAGTAGTTAACAAACGGAATGCATTAGGTAGTGAAGTGGTGATGGCGGACTCTATACACAGTTTCAAATATAGACATAATAGAACCCAGTAGGCTCAGGAGGAATCTGTACACCAGTTAACTGACAGTTGAGAGGCAGGACCAGAGAGCAAAGCTCAACCCCCACAATCACAACTAGGCAATTACAACTAAGTGAGTACACATAGAATCATCATTTGCTGTCTTACATAAATCATTTAATATGCTGACAAAATTCACACCATGAAAATTATATTTTTTATCAGTACAGTAGTAAGTATTTACATTACAATATTCTTTTCATAAGTTTAAATATCTCTGCCTGGTACTATTGAAGCTGCCAAATTGAAGCTTGGACATGAGTAGGTCTAAGGCAGACTTTAGGAAACTCTGATATAAAAAGTATTTCAAAATCTTTTCTACAGCTTTCATACTTAGCATAGGACCAATTCCTTACATGATGTGTACATCACCCATCCCCATGTGATTTGTACATCAGCTTCAGCCACTCTATCATACCAACAACATATCTTTTTAATTGTGGGGAACCCTGTATCATCACACTTTATATAAATGAACTACTTTTTTCAGTAATTCCTGTACTTTTCCAATCACTATCTTGCCATTCCCTTTGCCTACTACCCTTTGTAAACTAATGCCTCTGTAATGCTTACACTCTCTAACGTATCCTATTTTTTTTTTACTGTGGTACAATTGGATATTTTCCTATCTTCTGGAACAGGTACTGGTACTGTCGTAGTGGGATAACCTGAAAACTAATACCGAGTGATGCTCATACATCTCTCTCCCTCCATCTTTCCCAATTCTGAGGCCTATGGAAGCCAATTAGATACTGTATACTGTAAATTATAAACAAAAATCTCAATATATGTCAGCTCTAAAAGACAAGAAAATTAATGACTATTATAAATAGATGAACTTGCCTCATTGTCTAGCAACTTCATAATGGCAAGTAATGCCTGCCAAGCATTTGTTGGCATTTGCCATACTACAACTAAAGGATTTTTAAGATAAGCATCCCACTTGTGTGTTCTGGAACTGTTACGGTCGGCATTAGGTGCAGAGGAGCTGTAGTAAAACAATCATCTCCTCGTACTTGTATATTTTGAGATTCACTTTCAGGAATAACCCAAGTGATGTTTGGAAGTTCACTAAGAAGCTCCACTACCTATAAAGAAAATTATTAAAAACATATAGACCATTAATATAGACCATTATATTGTATCCTTAAAGCTTTAGTCAAGTTGAAACCCCATTTCTTGAAGAGGCATCACATAGAATCTCTCATATATTTTACTACCTTGAAAGACTAATAATATTTAAAAGAGAATTTCCTTGTGCTGCAATACAAGATGACTGGAAAAAGTGAGGAATGCCTTTACAAGAAATTTATGGAGGCAAGAGGTAGTGACAAGCAATAAACAGATAGAATGGATGTGAAACACTGGTGTGCATAATCCTGAAATATCAAAAATTCGAGCAATAGAACTGGACAATTTAAAAACCACAAACAAAACAAGGAATTATAATAACATGGAGAGATATCAAGTGATAATATTGATATGTTGCTACATTGAGAACAAGCCAAAAAGGTTTGGAAATGTTAAATGACTGGATGATGGTAAATTGGTGAACAGTCAGTTGGGGTAAATTTGAGGGTAGTAATAGAAGATAAGACAGGAAGAACAAGCAGAAACATAGTCTTGGAACCTCCACCTGAATACTCACAGGCATGGAATATCACATAAAACTACATATGAAAAAAAAAAATCTAATTAGAAATAGATTCAAAGATATGCAACAAGACTTGTTCCCGAGCTGAAAGAACTGAGCTATGAGGAAAGACTGGGTGAGCTAAATATCACCTGTCACCACATTGCAAAGATGGTATAGGGTGAACGTGATAACAATACATTACATTCAGAGGTTAACAAAGTGAACAAAGAAACAAAGTTCACTTTGAACAAAATTCAAAGTGAGGAACAAGAGAACAAGGGGCATAGATGGATGCAGAGACAAATGAGTTACAGATGCAAGAACAAACTAATGTAAGAGTTATAAGCAAATGGAATGTGTTAGAGCAGGAAGTGATTGAAGCTAACTCAATACACAGCTTTAGATGTGAATATGATAAATATTAGAGGTCAGGAATTACATTAAATTACAAAATGTTCTAAAGGCAAAGTTTCAAAGCTGATACTCAACTCTGGAAGCAAATTTAGAGGCAGACGTTTAGGTAAGTACAGCACTGGCTTGGAATCCAAATCTAGCAAAACACAAAAAAAGGCTGAAAAAATCCAGAAGTCAGTAGCAAGACTAAAGCCAAATTTGTTATGGTATAAGCTACAAATACATGTTAGAGGAAATTAATATAACAACTTTCAGAACAGAATGATCAGAGGGGGGTAATGATCACTATGTACAAAATATTAAGAGAAATAGACAAGGTAGACAAAGATAGTCTTTAAATTTAGAAAAATATGACATGGGCAGAATGACATGGGCAGAAGCTGGACACACAACCAAGTCAGAGACAGGTAAGAAAATACCAATACACAGTAGGTGGTCAACAAGCAAAATGCACTGAAAGTACCCGACAGTGGTAATGTAGTAGAAATTGCCTCCACATGTACTTTCAAAAGCAAATGTGAATAAGAAGAAGAACGTCAAATAATTTAAACGTACAAGGAACTATAGCTACAGTTGGGGTCCAAAGAGTAAGACCTCACTCCCTATAGACAATAATAGTTAAGCACACACTCACACAGTAGTGAGATATAAAATTAATTCTCTGCTTATCTCAATTTAAATCCTTCCCCTTATAACCTAGAAAATATCTTAAACGTTTGAAAATTTTCCTTGGTATACACACAATAAAGAGGATAATAGGATAATATGTGTCATCTGTTCACCAACCTTGTGACAGCTCTCAGGATTTGCAAGAGCCAGAGCCGTGGCGAGGGACAGCAGCGGCTCAACATTGTGTGGAAACACCTCTAATGCTTGTGGCAACAACAGCCCTGCTCCTCCACCTGCAGTTGTACATTCATCAATATTTTAAACAAGCCATTAAACTAGAAATTTTTATCATAATAAAATAAAGTGCATATCATATACAAATACATTACTGTACTGCTATGCAGTAGTGGATAAAAATTTGGTTCACCGCATGTGCAAATGTTCATATGAACCGTTCATCATTATTATCTACAATACAGTAAACAAAACTAAAATACACTTACATTTTATGACAAAAATCAACATTATTCATGAGATATATTACTGATAAAATTATATTGGAGAAATAATGACAAGGAAAATAGACAAAAAAATTGAATGAAATCAAGAAACAAGAGATATAAGCAAACTTTCTAGAAGAGTATGCATACCTATATATACAGGCCAGAAGTTGGGAATGAAATAAAGATCAATATAGCTAATGGAGGCATTAGTTAATATGCTATGTCCACATCACTTTTAAATATAATTTTTGTTTTGTTTGCCTATACAGGACAGATTTACTATACAAAACTGCATGTAGCCAACCTCCTTCCAGAAAAAAACTGAAACATTCCTGAAAAATTCTAAATACTTGCAAATTTCACAATATTCCAGAAAATTCTACCCTCAGTTGCATCAAAACATTTAGAGAAAATCCTAGAAAATAACTATTACATACTAGTGAGACCATCACTGAAGTGATGCATGTCTTTAGATATCACAAGTTATATCAAGTTAAGAATGTGTAGTGTGAAAGGAGGCAAAAGCTGTAATCTGAGACCAGTGAACAAACTAAAGTACTGTTCAAAGAGATGCTGCATGCACACACAATGTGGAATGAGGATCAACAACATTATTAAGTTCTACTCAAGAATAATAATCATAAGAAGAGAGTGAGGAAAATTATCAAAATTATTTGATTCAGTTGCCAGGAATCTGCACCCAAGTCTGCCTCTGTAGGTTATCATGATAAAGTCAAGCAAAGGAAAAAAAATCTGAGCTAGTACAACCAATTACACCAAAAGTTGAAATCAAACCATTCTCAGCCCATTAATGAGCTGCTTTCTCTCTTTTAATTAAGATAAGTAGCATTATTTCTTCCCCTTTTCTTGGTGGGTAGATGGAAGTAAAGATTTGGAGATCCCTGAACCTATCTTTTATATTCTACAAATGTAATATAGACAGTGGGTAAATTCATGGTATGCCCTGGCACCTATTGTAGACAAGCTTCAGTAAATGTTTAGTGTTCTGAACCTTGAAATATTTAAGAATATGAAGATTATAAGCAGCTTAAATAAATATAAGAGATTATATTTATGCATACATACCTTACTGTGACTTTGAAAATTTTGTCACTAAATGTCTAGTTGTTGCACAACTTTTCATTAAGAAGTGATGAAATGATACCCACTAGGAAGACAAAATTTATACTAGCAAAACACCATTTTAACAACTTTATTTTCAAAAACTATATAGTATCTTACTGTAATTAAAAGCTCTATTACACTTTCTAATGTATTCCCCTTCTAGGATATGAACCATTAATTTACATTTAATAATTGTGTGAATAATAATTACAAACAATAGTTACACATTAATAATTACAAATGCAAACAAAACAAATTAATTAGAAGTAAACTGGACCTCCCCATGATTTATTCCAGCAAGATAATTACCAACCTTCTTCAGCCCAAAAGAGATATGCTGGGGGATCTTGTGCCAGGCAAGTCTTTGCTAAAGAGTTTAAAACTGGTAAGCAGCCCATCCTGTCCAAGTCAAGGGATCCAGAAGCTGCACACACCAAGGAATAGACTACTGATGATGCAAGACGTAGCAGTAGCTCCTCTCCCTGATCAAGCAAAATTATATCAAGATATGATGAGTGAACTGATTTTTTTGTTTATAACTGAATGAAAAAGTAATCAAACAATTCTGATAATTCATCCAGTCTCTTGATTTGCATATAAAACATAACATAAAAACCACCATTTTAACCTAACAAGAAAAACACAAACCCATAAAACCACCTAATTTATTACTTTTTTTTTTACAGAAAAATTTACAGAAAATATTTATCTCTGCGAGCATTGTACAATGAGTCATAATTATACAAAATACTGTGTTAGTGTGATTCAGATCCCTTGCTACGCCAAAGCTTACCTTAATCGCTGTATTATTGAGAGCAGTTTGAAGATAACCAAACACATTTCCATGCAAGGCACGCTGAGCAAGTTTGTGGTATATCTTAGGTTGAGCTGGGGAGGACTGAGCATTTGCTCGCAACTGCAGCACTGCCCAGGCTAATAATGGAGCAAGGTGTGGTGTACGAGCTCCCAGGCCTGCCATGATGGGATCTAGTTTGCTGACCCATCCGCTATTGCAAAAACTATGGCCACTGCAATACAGTTGGACACAGTATTATTAAATAAATTATTATATTATAGTTCACCAATTACTCATCTTGAATTATTCATGCACACCTTGTATTAGATAAATTCAACATAATTGCTGGAACAGAAATTATTAAGTTAAAAGCAGTACCTTGTAGGAGAATCAGCATTAATTGCAAGGATGAGGAGGAGCATGTGTGTAGCATCAAGAGCCTCCACCAGGGGCCCATGACTGTCCCGTAAACCTTCTTGAATTTCATGCCGCCCACCTAGTCCTCCTCCCTAAAATGTGTAGTAATATGCATATAGAAAAAAACAGTAAAATGCAGTTTTATGTACATACATAATCTATGACTACAATACACCAATGTAATTTTCATAGTAAAGGGGCCTCCCCACTCTTATGAAGCATCACTACTTCATAAGACCATGTGTACAGTGCTCCTTATGAATTGTCATGTATACAATACAAATAAATCTATTCACTCTCTTTTAACAAACTGCTTCCACCCAGCCTAGTCACTTATCATATCCCATGAAATTTTTACACTCCTTGCTTCTTCATAAACTGACTCACTATTACCTTACACCTTCTTCCAAGTTTTCCTCTTCCCTTACCCTCAAATTCACTTGAATATACACTTCACACTAGTCTCTCACATCCATTCATTCAACATTATCATCTATCGGACACCACACACACACACTCCTCAAATTGCTGTTTAGCATTTTTTTTTTTATTCCACATCTCTAAATTAATTTAAAATCCACTCAACCCTGTTTACATATTACCTACCATACATATCACATTTTATCATACTACAAAAGGAAAACATTATGCACTCTTGCTTATTCTGTCTGATACTTTTCCATAGGGGTTACAATTTCTAGTAAAATATTGTACTAAAAGAAACCAACATAAGAATATTGAACTGAAAAAACAACATTACCTGTGCCAGCTGTACAAGCTTCTTAAAGGTGTCGGGTGTTAGAATGTGAGAGGTGCTGCCATAGTACACCAGGAGAGTGGCCAGTAACTCGCGCATCTCAGCCAGGTGGTTGGCAAGCCAAGTATGAAGACCATGAGATGGTAAATGTGGACCATGAGTCTGAAGGTTTGGTGGAACCATTCTGGTGCACAACAACACTTGCTCCACCAGACTCTCCCCAAGTGTACCATTCTTGTCCAAAACATCATGCATAAAATCAGCAAATAAACTCTGTAACAAAATTTGATAGAATACTGCATCAAAACACACGGGAGGAAAAAATTACATGAAAATATTAATTTAACATAATTATGTGATGCTGTAATAAATTATTCTTATTAAGACCAAATAAGAAATTCATATGCTATTATTAAAAACCAAGCATGGGGAATAATTTCCCTGATAAAAATCAAATTAATTTTTCAGTTAACCCTTTTGATCCATCACCACCTCCTTTCACCATAAAAAATTCCACTTAATCTTTCAATATCAGTAACATTGTACAGGACAATATTTCAATCTAATACTTGCAAAATTTAATTAGAAAACATTTAACAAAGGTGGGTTGGTGCATTCATTCTGGATCAAGTAACCAGTCAGGAAAACACAGCCTTTGTCAGTGACAGAAGAGAAAGGTAGGTCAGACAGAAAAAGTGAAGTCAGTACATTTTAATAGACAGAGGCTGGACTGTAGAATGGTCTCTGTATGCCATTTTATCTGTTTGTTGAATACCTAGCCACACAATTTTCAACAATCTATTAATTAGCGACAAGAGGGTGCCCATTCAAGAACATAAAAAAGTCTTTATTTACAACAAAACTTTAGTGAATCCTTAAAACAATACCATACCTCTGATGATCACTGACATGTCTCCTAAAAGATCTTATGTGATGTATACATCATTTTATTTGTTGTTAACATTACCTGGTAAGGATGTTGTGGATTTGCTGTATTTGCAACAATATGTCTCAAACAGCGAAGAAGATGCAAGCGATCACCAAGATAGAAGTTCCACAGTTGGGCCATAAAGTTCTCTTCATCACGTTGATTAGCCAATACCTCTGCAAGAGATGCTTCAGCACCTCGAAACTCATACAGTAAGAACAACTGAAAGATTTCCCAGCTATGGGCTGCTGACAAATTCTAGGGAAGAAAAAAAGCAAATAAATGTATTTTACAATAGAGTATTGTATTTTCAGTAGTGCAAACAGAACATGAAATTACATATTTTGATACCAAAATCATGTAAAATAAAAAACAAAATACATTTTTGACATGCCGTACATGTACTAGTATTTGGAAATTTTCTTACACGTATCTAAACAGGTATACTGTACTATACTGATAGGTCATTTATACAAACATCAAATCTGGAAAAATCCACTCGTGTACATCCAGACTTACAACAGTTACATACAAACAAGATATCACTGCAATGTACTGCTGTAGGCATGGCACAGTGAAGATGCACACGTTACCGAATCAGTCAGATAAAACACAGAGTGTGGCAGGTAACAAGGCGGGTGGCAGCAGGAACAATTTTGTCCTTGACTGGGGGACCCTTGATAAACCTGACAAGCTGCATATACCACAAAACTATATTGACGCCAAGTATGTTTTTCTTATAACTGAACAAGGGAAATATCCCAGATACGTATGCCAGACAGTCTCAAAATACAAACAATATTACCGATACTGTATTAATATTCTTTAAACAAAAAAACTCACCCCCCCCACCCCTTCCTCTAAACAACAGTAAATATTAAGTTAGATATACATTAAAAAAATAGTTGCACTAGGTTATACTGCCCAATAACAAAATGAATCTCAATTATATAATTACTGTACATAAGAGTTGTCAGTCTCAAGTTAATACAATGAGACTAAGATATCACATGGGAGGAGGGAGAGGGAGAATACAACAAAATAGTTATCAGAAGGAATTGTTCAATTTCAATGCTGTATAAGCCAATCTTTTTTGCTCTAATTAAAATATTTTAAGTAGCAAGTCAATACAATGAAGGGTTTCCAAGTCACTTAATGGAAATCTGTCAGAAGAAAAAACTAAGCAATAATAATAATAATAATAATAATAATAATAATAATAATAATAATAATAATAATAATTATTATTATTAATAATAATAAAACATAAGGTATCCATATCAGTAATACCTAAATATCAATATAGTATTGCCATATCATGTGCACAGGATTTCACAGAAAACTATAACATTACTTACCAGCAATTGTGAGAGCCTCTTCACAAAATCCTTTTCCGATTGTGTGGCTTCTGCAGTTTGTGACCATTTTTCGTAATGATCCCTGCTGGGTTTTGCATATGCACCCAAACCTGCACCAAGATGTGGTGCTGCTAGCTGCAACTCTGCACCAACCACTTCATCCGACGGCAGAACGTATGTACCACATATAACACCCCACAAAGCTTTTCCACTGCAATAACAACAAGATATAGTTTAAATAATATAAAAGCTAAATATTTTACTAAATATTAAAAGTTCTGTATAATGTATTCAAATCACACAAATGAATGTATATTTCTGAATAAGTTCACATTAACATTTTCTCTGCCAAGTAAAATACTTTTCTATTCCCATGGTTGCATTTTCAAACACTTAATATCAAAGCATTTAGAATGTTATTTTCAATAGAATTCAAGATACAAGTGCCCCCAGACTGGAAATGGGGCCAATTTCAGAACCAATGTCAGAATTAAATTTATTAGCCACAATGCACCTTTCTAAGTGTATCTGGACATCTTCCAACAGTTAAATATACTATACATTCATCTGAGAAAAAATGGACAAATGCAATAATGTACCATATAACCCTTTAAATTTTACAATGAAAAATAAACTGTCTTATAATTTAAGAACCGTGCACAGAATCAAGGAAAATTAATTTTATATTTATTCTAACAGGTTCCTCAAATTTTTGGAGCTTATTTAAAGAGTTCCTGGTATTTTCTGGTTTTGTTGTATGCCCTGGTGCATGTGCTATAGGTATGGTATCTGTTTTGTAACTAATGTCAGAAAATGAAGCAGCTTTACTCTACATTGTCTGGTTGGATGGATTAAGTGTCAATTTAGTTTTCAAGTTCGACCTCTGTGTAGAGTGGTGGTACGGCACTCACCTTATCGAGAGTCACCAGGAATTACCAGCTATTTGCATAAATTCCTACCACAATAAATACAGTAGTTTTCTTGCCAATGGACTTATTTGTAATTAGAAAACAATGAATGGGCTCAATTATAGATCAAACATATTTTAGTCCTTAAATTCCAACAATAGCAACCAAACAGGAAGGGTGTTGGGGTCCATACAATCAACATTGGGGAAAATCATATGATGCAACAAATAACAGGACAGAAATCTCCCTTTGATAGGGGTTTAAATGTATATCAATCTGCCTGTAACAATTTATTACCTGATATTATACCAAAATTGCATAATGCCCCACACTACTGAAATATAATAATACACTACAGTATTGGATTGTTCACCAGTAGCATACAAATAGTCCACGGAGTTGAACAATGACCGCCACACACCTTGCACACAGTACATGCATAAAACATTATATTCACTAAGTAAGATTAAGATAGGTTAGTTTAAAAAGAGATAATAAAATGGCAAAATTTTCGGCCCTTTTTTTCAACACATTACTGAACTGTATAGGCTAGGTTCCCATACATACTAGGACTTTAATATCAAATTATTCCATAAAATAATATAATTCAAGTACTGTAGTTTGCATCATGTATCGTTTTTTAAAATTCGTTCCACTCTTCAGGTTCTCCAATTTTATAGTTGTCCAACAGTTTGCAACACTTAACAGGAATGAGCCATATTCTAAAAGCACTTGTCTGCACTATTCACCTCACAATTTCTACATTTGTCATCTTGATGAAAGAATTTCAATAGTTATAATGTAGGGAAGAGCCAGTGTTGACAATTGTGAGCGCGGCGGGTGGTGTGAGCGGTTGTGTTGTGGTGATCAGGTGGCCCTTATACCCACCCTCCCTCACTATAATAAGGACCATCATCATCATCATCGTTACGGGCTCACCATAGCCCGTGCTACATGGACACTTCGTCCTGAGTAGCTAAATCTGTAACAACAACAAACAATCATCATCATCGTCATCATCGTCATCATCATCGTCATCATCGTCATCATCATCATCATCATCATCATCATCATCATCATCATCATCATCATCATCATCATCAATCATCATCATCGTCAAAAAAAATCGTCATCATCGTCATCATCACCATTAACTGGCAGATTTCCGCGTTAGTGACTTAGCCAGAGTATACCACTTAATCACATAGATCTCTGCACTTACTACTATTTTTTACTAACACTATAGTGGACTTGACCAGGAAGTTGGCGGCTTGTCAAAAGTCCCCCCCCCCAACCCCATTTGTACTGATGATTTTTTTTAAAATGTTTTTTAAAATTTAACATTATTTTGACATGTACGGCTTCGGCGGGTAGGCAGTTCTATGGGTTTAATTTTCTTTTTTTTTTGAGATATATACAAGTGTTGTTACATTCTTGTACAGCCACTAGTACGCGTAGCGTTTCGGGCAGGTCCCTGGAATACGATCCCCTGCCGCGAAGAATCGTTTTTTCATCCAAGTACACATTTTACTGTTGCGTTAAACAGAGGCTACAGTTAAGGAATTGCGCCCAGTAAATCCTCCCCGGCCAGGATACGAACAATTTGACTAACAAGCTGACTAACTCCTGGGGAATACCTATTTATTTATTTACTATTTACTATTTATTTACTAACAGGTAAAGGAAACGCGAGGTGATAGGAAACGCCCACAACCATTTCTGTGCCGCCCTGGATTCGAATCCAGAATTCTCGATATAACCCTGTGGGTGAAAAAGCATCTGTTTTTATTCCTGCATTGTACTCACCTAGTTGTGCTTGGGGGTTGAGCTTTGGCTCTTGGTCCCGCCTCTCAACTGTTAATCAACTGATGTACAGATTCCTGACCTTACTAGGCTCTATCATATCTACATTTGAAACTGTGTATGGAGTCAGCCTCCACCACATCACTGTCTAATGCATTCCACCTGTTAACTACTCTGACACTGAAAAAGTTCTTTCTAACGTCCCTGTGGCTCATTGGGTACTCAGTTTCTACCTGTGTCCCCTTGTTCACGTACCACCCATGCTAAACAGTTTATCATTATCTACCCTGTCAATTCCTCTGAGAATTTTATAGGTTGTGATCATGTCTCCCTTAACTCTTCTGTCTTCAGTGTCGTGAGTTTAGTTCCAGTAATGTTTCCTTGTAGCTCATACCTACCAGCTCGGGGACTAGCGTAGTGACATATCTGTGAGCCTTTCTAACTTGGCTTGCTGAGCATGAAACCGTTGCTCCTTGTTGTGTTACATCTGACATTTGGAAGAAATTGTCTGGATCAACATTTCCAAATTGTTCAGTATTGTTGCTTTGTTGTTAGATTAAGGACCTGCCCGAAAAGCTATGCGTGTTAGTAGCTTTGCAAAAATGTAAAAATATCACTCTAATGTAATCCCACCAACCCATCGTATCTTCTTGTAAATAAAATATTATTATTATTATTTTAAAGGTTACCATGAAATCCGACTTGTCATGCCTAGTTTGCAGTGTGTTAGCCTGAGGACCATCATTTCTGATATGAGAGCGACTTAGTTCTGGAATTATTTTTGTCGCCTGTGTTCCAAAGCAACCATGGCCTTTGAAGATGTCTTCATGCTTTGATACTGGATACAACAATTCAAGTGGGGGGAACCAGAGATTTATACAGTGTAATCCCCCACCTTAGCACAGATCTTAGTGTCATCTGAAAATTTGAGAGTACCGTGTATTAGTATTATCAATTAAATATTAACCTAATAGTAATTAATTATCAAAAGAAGGCACCAAAACCTAATTAGTATAACTAATTAGTTGTACACTTTGGAAATGTATTAGGAATGTGATAATTGGAGATAGTTATGTAGGATAAGGTAGTTTAGTTCATTTATTATGCACCCCATGCCCATCTTGTGGGCGGAATTAGAAAGGGTTACAGAGGCACATAATGGACTCAGGGACTGAACCCCACAATCATTTAGCTAAGACTCCTTCTGAAGATGTATTAATATACGAAAGTACTTAAGGAACTTCCTGTTTCATTTTTCCTCCATGGTCTGACATTGTCCTCATTTAAGTTAGCAAGTGCAATCTTGATGAGCTAGTTACAAAAATTCAGTAAGTCGATT
>WNGS01166226.1:1579163-1589290 GCA_020271785.1 Procambarus virginalis | reverse complement strand
ACACCCGCTCTTACTTTCTTTTAATAATGGAAGTGCAGGGGTCTATATTAGTAATAATCACCAGTTCTAACTACATGGGACAAGAAATACACCTTGGGGTACAATTTTACAAAAGGTTTTTATTTAACAAATACCAGATTTCCTCACACTGATTAGAACAGGGGGGGGGGGTGTACTGGATCCACCACAGGATTGATACAGACAAAGGGGGGGTGGGGGTTCCTCTCCCTCTACAACCTGGGACTTAAGGTCTTTACTCTATTCCACTCCTCTTAGGTCACTACAAAGGGCCTGGGTTTTAACAATACACTACTCTGACCACAATACACAAATGGATGCACAAATAAATGTGGATAACCCCCATGTGACACACAGCTGAGCACATACACCTGAATTAACAACACCCACTCTCCCTACACACACGGTTCCAAAATCCTTATTTCCACAAATTCCTATCTAACTTATAAAGAAAAGGGGAAGCACTGCTATAAACATCTATAATTGCACTTAGTGTATTTGTTGATCATCCAACACTGGTCTTGTTCTCACTGCCTCCCTCTCCCAAGTGACTGATAGGGGCTTGCACATGTCCCTGCCTGCCTGGTTCCAATAATGTCCCTTCCCTACCATGTCATACACATTTCCCAATACTTCATTTATATTCTTATAATGTTCCAGATTGTTTTTCTACATTTAACACTCGTTTCTCTATATTTCTTGCATTGAATCTGCCTTTTTTTTAACCATTTTATCCCTTTTGTTTACATTGGTTTTTAGGATATTACATTTTCCTGTTGAGATTTTGCTCTGCATCTGAAAGGGGTCAGAGTTCCAGACTTTTTTTCAACATTTAACACTGCTATTTCTCCCTACACAAGGTCTCTCTCAATAGCACTGCTATTTCCCCTACACAAGGGTCTCTTTCCTGCATAACTGTTTTTCAACATTTAACACTGCTATTTCTCCCTACACAAGGGTCTCTCTCTTACAGTCACAATAACATGGCTGAAGTATGTTGACCAAACCACACACTAGAAAGTGAAGGAACGACGACGTTTTGGTCCATCCTGGACCATTCTCAAGTCGACTTGACCAGGACGGACTGAAACGTTGTCGTCCCTTCACTTTCTAGTGTGTGGTCTGGTCATCATGTGTGTGTCATTTCACACCATTGTGATCATCAGATTGACAGATGGGAGAAAGGTTTATGTAAAACATGAATTGGCAATCATTTGACTTTCATCGAACCAGTAAAATTAGTTAAATACTGAATTGGGTTAGAAACATTTTACTCTATATAAGAGTTGTAGTGTGTGTGAGTCAAAGATATCTTGGGCCTAGTTTTGGGTTTTGCATTACTAAAAAGTAATTATTGTGCTGTCTTGTGTTTATTTTTGGTAAGACAATTGCACTTCATAAACATTTTCTCCAGTACTTTGGCTTGGTTTGGAATTCCATTACTATGCCTTAGTCAGGCTGTTAGTCATAAAGTGTAGTTCTAGCTAGGAATTTTATAGGGTCTGCAGTATGTACTGTTTATTTGTTTATTTTATTGATCAGTGCTCAATAACAGATAAAGTTTCAGTAATTAACTTCTTGTTAACTTTGTACTTTACAGAAAATGATCAGGACCCATAATTTTCAATATTTCTTTGGCCAACTTATCCTCGCATATAATTAGGTAATTTATATAGACCACAGGAATGCTGCAATGTTTTATGTAGATCATATCTTAATTACCGCATGCAGTTGAGTCTGTAATGGTGTATATTTTATAAGAAGCAAATTGAAATACAAATAATGCCTATAAATTGTTATAATAACTTCATTTGTAATAGTCACTCTAGTTCAAACTACAGTACTATAGTTTGAACCACATTACTATACCTCTTCTACCAAAGATTCTCTTTTTTTTTTAATGGGTTTTCCTCAGTTTTTTCTATTCAAATCCCCCCCCCCAGATCACTATCAACTTTTCTTCTATTCTCATTTACCATTTGTCTCTCATTCATATTCTTTTACCTCTTAAACACTTTTGAGATATGGTCACCCTTTCATCACTTAATGTTAACAGCAGTGGGGATCACTGTTCAAATACAGTATTATCGTCTGGTGGTGGGTGAAGCTAGTAGCACTAAGCACCACCACACACAACATACACCTAGCCTCAGGTTTACATCCCAGTATAACATTACACAGCACCATCATTTAAACAGGCAAACCTCCAGATATTCCTGTTGCTGCTCTCATGTCACACATAAGCATCCTCTTCTCAAATAGTTCATTTAAATAAACATACCTGTACAGTTATATAATTTACTCTATACCATATATATTTATGTTTAACCATGTTTGAAACATGTTATATTATTATATTTGCATAACTCTTTCATTGCATAAATTTGTAAATTTAGTTATGAAAATTTATTCCGCAGAAAACTGCCAACCATTGTCATTCTCCAGATCGTTTCCCACTTTGCATTTTATATTACTCATTACAATTATTTTATTCATTAATGTTGCTTATTCATAAATTATTCATTAATTTTCACTTGTAATCTCACGGTGCATATGCAATAAGAATCACCATCTTTGCTCTTTCAAATTTGAATTTCATACACTAATGTAACACTGTAAAGGTGTTTGGTTTATTTTTATTTAATACATACATGGAGATATATGAGTCACAGACAAGGATTTTGACAGACGCCAGCTTGTCTGGCCTGGATCTCACACCTCTAGTTTTAATGACACCGAGTTGACCTGAGGTCAGGTCATGCGAATCTCACCTGGCTCTCGCTAATCTTATAATTGAGCCGGGTAGCCTTCAAACATGCCGACGTTTAAGGAGTGGCTTGGTAGAGTGCCCCAGGCTATCTAACTTGTGGGCGGAGTTAGCCACTAGGTTTCCCAATATATACTCGGAGAGATATCGATTCAGCAGAGGAGAAGGACAGCAGAAGCAGAGCCATAGACAGAAGAACAGACAGCAGCGGCCAGCCGTCCAGACAGGCGGTCTGCCGGCGGGGCGGGACAGTCTGTCAACTACACCCCCCCCCCCCCCCCCCTTCCTCTATTCCACGATTCTTAAGACTCGGAGACACTTGGTGAGTTGAACATTGAGGGACTTTGTCGTGTTCACTAAATAGGTGTTGTGTGATGATCAGGGGCAGTCGAGTTGTAGGGTTCTCGAATTCTTGGATGATGACTCACTTTGAAATATTAGGCTTGACCATTTATACTTGCTTAAATTATTGATACTTAGTATGTGAAATATAATTGAAAGTTATTATTTAAATTGTGTTTAACTTTGTTCCCTAGAGATTTTGGAGTTGAGATAAGAAAGTCTCTGCGGTTACTGGTTCCATGATTTTAATGAATACATGATACAGAGGGAGCATACCTCTTGAAACATCTTTGAGGATATTATGTTGATACGGACAAGTTCCATTCCTTGTCTTGTATGTAGATGATCTAGAATGGATGGTGGCAGCATTTTCTATTTTCTACTTCTACTATCTACTTTCCTACTTCTACCTATCTACCCTTCTACCTCTTCTACTTCTCATACTCACTTCTTAGTTACTCATTCTCTCCCCCCCCCCCTTACAATGGTGGCAGCGGTGGCAGTCGTTACGATTTTAATGCATCACTTTTTGGCCTTACGGGATTTATACGTCAAAATGCGACGGACTATTAGGAGAACTGATTGTAAAGGTAAAAAGAGAACCGATTGTAAAGGTGTGGCGAGTAAAGTTTGGGTAATTAGTGTATGCTTGTGGAGTAAGGTGTGGAGGGTAGACTGCTTGGGAGACGAGTGGTGGTGGGGATGATGACTTGCTTGAGGTGGTGTGTGGGGTTGTGTTCCCTCCCTCTCCAATAATACATCTTATGAGTCGCTGTAATAAGAGCGCTTGTTGCAAGCACAAGCGGCCGCTTGCTCCCCTCCGCCATGCGGGCAAGTCTTGCACCTTATGCTCTGCTGTCAAATCTCGTTCACGCATGTGCCTAACCTCACTCATTTACAAGCACACGCGCGCCACCGTATACACCTCACTTTATTTAGGCTTCGTTTAGGCTCGATTTTGTTTTGTCAATTTTTCAGATTTAATCTTGTATTTATTTCTGCGAACCTTTGCATTTGATCACGATTAAATCTGGCAATGAATAGCTTGTTTTCCCATCACATGATATATTTCAACAATTGGGAAAAGTTGTTACGAATGTTCATAATTCAAATCCCCCCCCCCCCATTTTATAAAATTATAATTTAGTTTTATTTATTAGTTTAATGAAGCTACAGCTAGCTTGCCCCAGTTAATTTAAGCGTCTCGCCTCGCACAAACGGGTGAGTTTGCTGTTCATAATTATGAAGAAAATTTACCTTAATCGGTATAAAAGTGTACAAACAGAAGGTACCCCATCTGTGAATATGAAGGCTATGGGTAACATTCATAATCTTAAGGACAATTTACCCACAGACATTAGGAAGAAAGGCAATATTAGATAATACGGATATACTGCATTAACAAAAATTGATCACAAGAAAACAGGTAAAAACATTTATTTGTACTGTACGTCCAACCACTTGGGCTGGACGGTAGAGCGACGGTCTCGCTTTATGCAGGTCGGCATTCAGTCGCCCGACCGTTCAAGTGGTTGGGCACCATTCCGTCCCATCCCAAATCCTTATCCTGACCCCTTCAAGTGCTATATAGGCTTAATGGCTTGGTGCTTTCCCCTGATAGTTCCCTTCCCTTATATTGTACATATATACGATGGTTATACAGTAACTAAAATAGTGGCAGGTACCGCTCTTCAGCCACTACAGTACTGTATAGAGATAGGTACATTGCAAACTAGGAGTCACAACGTGGCTGAAATATGTTGACCAGACCACACTAGAAAGCGAAGGACGAGGTTTCGGTCCGTCTGTATTATTCTCAAGTCAATTGTGAATGATCCAGGACGGACCGAAACGTCGTCCCTTCACATTCTAGTGTGGTCTGGTCAACGTACATTGCAATAAAAAAATAAAATATAAACTGAATTTCCACACATTGACAAGTAGTGTGGGGGGGGGGGGTTAAAAGTGTCTGACATCTTTAAAACCATATCAACCGTTCTCTAGAGGGTCACTATGTCCGTGATGAGCAGCAGGTGGAGTCAGCAAGCCAAGGCCAGCTCCGCCCAACAGCGCTGCATAACCAAGCTCTACACATTAGTTCAAGTTGCTATACTATTATATGTAGACATGCAAACGCTTAACTAGCTAGTCAAGTCGTTACTAATAACAGTTGTAGCCGATAAATTCTAAAAAAAAAAAAAAAACTCCAGTGGTAAGGGTAGACAAGACCAAGGTAACTATAGTTTCACGTTCCATAGTTTTCCTTCACACCAGTGATACGGATATGTAGACAATGCTCAGCATTCATAATTTTAAATACGGCAATACATGCAATATGCCATTAGGTTAATGTATTCTAGTTTATAATCAAGTTAAAATAAAAACTACAAAGTTCTTACACTTGCGCAGCGACTAGCACGCAGTTAATCCTGTTCTGTTCCCCCATAATCCAAATTTTGACTGCTTGGGTAAATAAGCAGTATACGAACCCCTTACAAAAGTAGATTAAAGTAATTATCAAAAGGCACCAAGCCGGGAAGGCTATGTAGCACCATCAAATGTGCTGAACTATCACCAAGAAAGCCAGTACTAAAACGTACAAGGCGAACGATTTCAAAAGTTATCAGATTCGCCAAGAATTCTAGTGATGGTCTGAAAACCACACGCTCGTCCTCTCGGGGCGCATCAGATCCCACGCTCGCCCTGAAAGTCTGGTATGCAGCAAGAATGCTCCAAGAGAATTTCTTGGAGCTCCAAGAAATTCATTAGCCTCGCCTATCATGTTCAATGAATTTAAAAGCAATCTTTGCACCTGCAAAATCATGACTGCTGATGCACTAACATAAACGCAAATTTTTCGCTAGGCCTAATTTCATTTTTAGTAGCTATTATGGGTTAACCTTTTTAATGTACTCTACCTTGCACCCGTTAAAATTTTTTATACAATTAGAAATAAAATGCTAATATTTTTCCTTGAACACAATCTTAGTATACACGGCAATATTTTATCAAGACGCTTCACGTCAAGACGTAATTTTTAAATCTCTTCAAGTGCAGATGTGAAAGGTCAATTTAAGTATTTTCATACAAGAATGTCATTTCTTGAAAATATCCAGAAAAAGTACTGTACTTTACAGAAGCAATACCCCCACCAAGTTCATAGTCAAGGCTTATTCGTTTTTTCCAGCATGAAAATTCAGCTTTGCGCTAAACTCTGTAAACCATCTTACAGCCATATAATAGGAAAATTTAAAAAGAATTTTTTTAAAACATTTATTTAAAAGGGGTACAATGTTTTAACTATCCTGAGCCAGGTCCTCCTAGTTCCTGCAACGAAGAAAACTCATTAGAATCTTTATATTTAGTAAAGAAGACTTTCCAAAATTTTAAGGTAATGTAAGGAAGTTTCGTGTTAAAACCCTCAAAAAGGGAAGAACATAGCGACTTCCTGTTTTATCTATGCACTTGGAACGCCAGCTTGCCAACCATGGTAACCTGGAGCTGTTATGCAACAAGCTAAAGCTAGTTAAATAGTTTTAATCTCAAACAAGGTAAAGGTGTTTTGTGAAATGATTTTGAACTAATGTAACAAGAGCCTGCAACTCTACAGAATTCGTCTCCCCCCCTAATGCACAATCACATTTCACATTCAACCTTCCCAGTCACTACAAGCTCAAGTTTCAGCAAGTTTAAAGAGCAATACTGCGGATGCAGTTTCACTTGCCACAAGAATGTAACAATGACATTAAAAATAAAAATGCCATGCTAATATTTAAATTTGATCACGTACCTGCAGAACCATCTAAAGCTGCTATAACTTCTGCATTCCTTGTATCCTGGAAAAGGATCTTTGTTTAATGCACAAACAAAAGTCTTGCTATGGGACTACATTTTTTAAAGTCAGCTTTATTGTTTCCTCATACCAATCCGAAGTCTAACATGTTTAAGTCATCATTTAATCCCATTTATAAATCAATAATAGGTCACTTATCAATTTAAGATAGGCACAGCAGCTGATTACACAACTTACATTGTCAATAAACTGTCCTTGACTTCGTCCGAGGAATTGGTCTCCATCTGAAAGTAAAAAAAAAAGTCATTGAAATGCCATTTAATTCAAGTTATAATTGTCTGACCTCCCATTACTAAATCCACATTTCAAACTCTCGAGGGAAAATCTTCCAATGTTCAAGTTTACTAACTTCCTTGAGTAATTTGTTTTAACGAACTAATGAAACTACAACCCAACACAAGTTTTTAATGTCAGAAAGGTTCGTATGTCGGCTTCCAAAAGCAAGCAACATGTAGACTCTCTTACTGTTTATTCTCAGCACTTGAACGCCAGCTTGATACAAAAATGCAAGCTGGAGCTGTTGTGCATTAAGCAACATTAAATGAACTGCTTAGATTTAATGAATGCTCTATTGTATATACAATAAATTTCGGTTCTAATTACAATAAACAGTTCATGATGCATTTTAAATTTGCAACTAAAATGTTTAAAGCAAAATAGTTCCAATAAATGAGAAAGAAAATGGTAATTAACCTTCAAAATTTGCAAAATCTAGTTCACACAACAGGCCAAAATTAGCTTCTTAAAATAACTAAAAATAGCACAAAAGGCATTTTAGAGCAGATTTAAACACAACCCATGTTTAAATTTATGAAAACCCCTTGCCAACAATTTTATTTGAACTTCTTTGACTAAACTGGATATAGGAGCAGTGTCTCCTTCCCCAGCCACCTCACTACTACACTTAATTGCTGTACTGTATTTTCAGTTGTACACATTTTTCCAAAAATAACAAGTATATTAACCTACATCTATAGAAAATTTATGCACAATTGTACCATTAAACTTTAACATCTATACTGATGTTGATCCTTTTCAAACTAACATTTGTTATAAACAAGAATACAGGTATCTCAACTTTAGAAGAGCAGCATTTAAGGGGGCCTTAAAGCCTGCTAATGTTAGAAAACTATAGCAAGGTACATGTTAACTGGCTACAAATATTTTTAAACAGATCTTTCTTTGAACAGCAGTGTATCTAGTACAGTATTTTGATAACTGAAATATGACTTTCTGGGTGCAGAAAAGACCATTTTAAAATCTGCTTTTAATTGGCATATCTGTAGCCTAGTCCTTCGTACATTAATGTATGCAGATTTCACAAAGATATTAACCTCGTCAAACAATTAGTTTTATCCATAACACATTTATGAAGGAAAAATTAATTTGATTTCATGCAAAAAAAATTTACAAGGGTGGAAATTATTATCTACCTCTACTCCTTTGGTATGCAATAGTTCTCTAGGTGGACTGCCAGCATCTGCCGACCCCAGGCACTTCGGTGTGGCAAGACGCTCCAATGGCTTTCGCTTCAGCTATTCAAACAGTGGATATTAGTTTATATTATTATTTTTAAATTATTTATAATTTTATTTTCAGTAAAGTTTCCCAAATCGGTTATCTCCATTGCTCCTAGCACTGTCCTATAACAGAACATGCTTGACTTAGCGAGGAATTTTTCTCTTGCACCCCACTGATAACCACATGGTTATTTAGAACCATTAGGACAGTACAGGGTGCTACATTTCCACACAACTTTTATTACCAAGCATTATAAATCTTTCATCCTACATTCATGATCTTAATTATAATCAAAATGGCCCTTTGAAATCTCATTGATACTAACCTGATCAAATTTGAAGGCACCAATTTAGTGCCTTCAAATTTGTGCCTTTGTGTCATTATTTGCAAAAGTATTTAAATATTTGGCTCTGGCTTCAAATTACATTGAAAATTTTAATTGAAATAATCTTTAAGGGGTTTACTTACCACTTGCAATATTTAAACTCACAGGCCCAACCACTGCAGTCATTGTGTATCAGTTATGCAGATCCATTTCTGCAAAAAGAAATTGGAAACTTGAAACAAGATTCACCAATATTAGTCATTAATATATTTAGCGTTAAGTGTGACAGGAAGCTAGCCAACACTAAACCGAAATCTACTAGTTACCCAAAATTAACCAATTTGTTAACAAAATGGGCTAAATTTATTACTGCACTTCCATTGAACCTAAACCAAGAAAAATTACACTTTCCTTGCCAAACTTTGTTACACAATATGCAGGGTGTTTATGGTGCACATGCAATGCACCCTGCCAGGAGACTGGTTACTTCACACATTTATTAAATTACTCTTATATGAAAATGTACACTTTCCATTTTACAGAATTTAATTGCTGTAGCAACAACATAACAGTACAGATAACATGTCTGACCAAACCAACTAATAGTTTACCAATTGCAGATTTATATTCACTTTTGCCAAATTTCCACTTTAAAATGTTATAAGTGATAATTAAAAAATTTCAAATTTGACGACGCGCTTAAATAAATTTCTTGCAAATCTTGAACGAGTACCATTTTCAAACACCTAGGAATTAAACAGAGCTGGGATCGTTAACAAGGATGCACCATTTTATGTTTACTGGGGGGGGGGGGGGGTAGTATTACTATATAATATAAAAAAAGGTCCCTAGGTGGTGGTACAGTATTTAGTTTCTTAAAGCCCCCCCCCCTACTTCCCTCAAATTGTTGCTATGACTTATAAGTCAAGATATCAAGGGTTAATTTAAGGCTGCAGACTATCAGTATTGACAGTATTTAGTAACAATTTGTCAGTCTGTAGCCCAAAATACTTTCGAGCATTCTAGTGCTAGCAAATTACAGACAGTACCTAGAGAGAATTTTGTATTAAATTCCTCTTGTTAGAATGTGTTCAAAATACATCTTCTGGTGATAAATGTTCTGAACATACATTAACGTTGAATATTGAGCAAACAAATTTTCATGGCAGTGAAATTACCTACAAAAGCAAAGAAAAGAAGAGGAAGAAAGACAAGAAAAATATTGCAAGCTTTAGCGATGGTGTTAATGAAATTACAGATAATGGTGCAGAAAACACTGGTGAGACAAATAACACAGAGAT
>WNGS01166226.1:1557302-1573137 GCA_020271785.1 Procambarus virginalis | reverse complement strand
TATATATATATATATGCACTCGAAACATGCATGATATAATAGTATGATATAATTTATATAACCCCTACAGATTGCCTTAAAAAATAAATTACAAATACACGAATTTATAAAACTATATATCAGCAAACAATTACTGATTAATTAATAAGTATAAAAATAAGTCAATAAATTCAGATATACACACACAAATAAGAAAATAACACTCACATCCACTGGTATCCCATCCCCCCCCCACCTCTATCCTCTATCCATTGCCATTTGGGAACAGTTAAACAAATGGCATAGCTGGACTCAGTCTCGAAGACACGAGTGCTTTTGACTCTTAGTATCTAGGTGTCTGATCAACCCGGGGGAGAATGCCGCGTATATATATATATATATCCACCACCACCTTAACCTAATCTAGCCTAACAGCTGCTTGGGGGGCGGGGGAGGCGAACACCTGTTTGAGAATCATCTCATTATTTAGCGAAATTAAATCAGAATATATTTTTGGCCTTCTGTATTATTTGTCTATGGGTATGGGAGATTAGGGTGTGATTTTTTTTATTCCAGCAACTTGTGTTTCTCACATTAAGATCAGCTAGGTCTTTGTGTTTCCAAACAACCTCAGAACTGAAACATTGGCTCACATATATACGTTTGTGGTAGAAAATTTATAACATCTATTGACAGATTATAATAATAATCCCACCGTAACGGTTCGCCTGAGAATGGTTATGGTATACTTACCCGCCGTGTTTCTCTTTGTAGCTCCCAAGATGGTCCCTTTTTGCCGAAAATTCATTGAATCGTCGATATTTTCTTTGGTGGCGAAAACAGAAGTGTAAACACAAACAGTGAGTGGAGGGCAGGGAGCCCCGGGTGGAGGGCAGGGAGTCCCGGGTGGAGGGCAGGGAGCCCGGGTGGAGAGCAGGGAGTCCCTGGTGAAGGGCAGGGAGCCCCTGGTGGAGGCTAGGGAACCCCTGGTGGAGGGCAGGGAGCTCCGGATGGAGGGCAGGGAGCCTTGGTGGAGGGCAGAAAGCCCCTGGTGAAGGGCAGGGAGCCCCTGGTGGAGGGCAGGGAGCCCCGGATGGAGGGCAGGGAGCCTGGGTGGAGGGCAGGAAGCCCCTGGTGAAGGGCAGGGAGCCCCTGGTGGAGGCTAGGGAGCCCCGGATGGAGGACAGGGAGCCTGGGTGGAGGGCAGAGCCCCCCCTGGTGAAGGGCAGGGAGCCCCTGGTGGAGGGCAGGGAGCCCCTGGTGGAGGGCAGGGAGCCCCTGGTGGAGGTTAGGGAACCCGGATGAAGGGCAGGGAGCCCTGGATGGAGGGCAGGGAGCCTGGGTGGAGGGAAGGGAGCCCCTGGTTGAGGGCAGGGGGCCCCTGGTGGAGGGCAGGGAGTCCCGGGTGGAGAGCAGGGGGCCCCTGGTGGAGGGCAGGGAGTCCCGGGTGGAGAGCAGGGAGACCCTGGTGGAGGGCAGGGAGCCCCGGGTAAAGAGCAGGGAGCCCCTGAAGGGCAAGGAGCCCCTGGTGGAGGGCAGGGAGCCCCGGGTGGAGGGCAGGGAGCCCCGGGTGAAGAGCAGGGAGCCCCTGGTGGAGGGCAGGGAGCCCCTGGTGGAGGGCAGGGAGCCCCGGGTGAAGAGCAGGGAGCCCAGGAGTGGCCGACCAAACACCACAACACGCCACGCCACGTGGAGAGTCTGGCAAATATTTTGCTTCTGTATTTTCTTTTGGTGTAAGGTTAAAGCCACTGCCCCGCCAAACGAATATAAACTGTTCTCGATTTTCTTTCCCCCTCTTCTCGAGTTTGAACAATTGTGGTGAGCACTCGCTTTCGAGATCTTTAATTGGACAATGATGTCAAACACCCAACCCGGAGCCAGCCGGGGGCAGTTACACAACAACATTGCCAACTGCGGTACCCACGAGCCCAGTTTTTGTTATGTTTCGCCACTCTTTAAAAATTGTAACCAGTGTTATGACGCCTTAAATATCAAATCTCTTGATGAGAACATCATCTTGAATTCTAATGAGATTGATTATAATTACCTATATTATATCACGTTGCACCCTAGACTTGGTATCACTGCCACCTCTGTTTTGAATCCACACACGCTTTGGCCCCATCGGCGTAAAGTGGGGAAAAAAGCGTCATTTTTAAAGCAATTTTTTCGTACAGAAAGTGCTGAAAATCACAGCCAGTGAAGCCCGGAACACCTGCAACCATGACTCTGGAATACTAGCGAAAAAACGCACACAGTGTAACCTAAAGATTTTGTTTATTCGTCTTGTATTCCCATATTTATCCACGCATGAGAGCCATGAACGTTGAATTAGTCAACATCAGCAACAGAGGCGGCCATACGCCAGTAATAAAGGTGGCGGGTATCGTCTTGAGGCAAAAGATTTTTATTTTTACTAAGCCGTGAAAAATCCGTGTGTATGAGGCTACTCTACACTGTATGGGTTACATAGTACAACTGGTTTCGTTCTCGATTCACAGGTTGGCTTCGTTTTCGACTTACAATCACGGACCCCGGGTTCGATTCCCGGGCGGGACAGAAATTATTGGGTGCGTTTCCGTTCATCTAATGGCTCTGTTCGCCTTGCAGTAAATACGTTCCCTCTGGAGTCTGTCAAGAGCTGTGGGGTTGCATTCTGGAAAGGATCAGTAACTCGACCTTTGGGGAGGACCTCAATACAAGCTTAACGTAGATACATACACAGGCTGCCTGTCCCCGGCAAAACGAATTGTTAATATGTGTTAACAGAAGTATATGATTTCAGAGAAGTTTAATGTAATCTTAAATTGTCTATGAGCAGCCTGAGAACAATGATACACAAAGAGTTTCAACAAAACCTTTATCCTGCAAGAATCACATATTTTTAGACCTAATAAATTCAGTAGATTCTCAGATGCTACTACTGCTCAGTTTATTCTCGTTTATACCTATCTCTGGGAGTTTACATCACTGTGATTGTACATTTGAACAAATGTAAACTGTTTCAGAAAACTATTTGTACACCCTGTTTGCATTATTATTTGATAGAACGTGTACAAATTCGAGAATTCTGAAATAGCTCTAGCACAAAATTATGTAAGGTTCATTACTATGCAAGTGAAAGTTGTATGTAACCAAGGTGTATGGTGTATGTTCTCAAGTGTAGTTAGTAAATTAGGGACCACCATTTCAATTCTGTAGGGGGTAAGTGGTGGAAAGGTATCAGTCACGTAGATAGTTCAGATTCTGGAACCATTAAGTAAAGCAATTTGCATTTGAGGAGAACTAGATGCCTCAAGTTTGTCTATCATGCACCCAACACCAATCCAGTGGGTCCGGTGGAAAGGTTAGTCACGGGCATGCACTATCTACCAGTCAAACTTGGCTTTAGGATACTTAGATAAGATTCCTATTAGCATACTGTATATAATTATAAATTAAGAATATATATTTTAAATAAATTAAACATTTCTTAAACGTTTTAACGTGAGCTGTCTCTATCTTCTGGAAGTTTTGCTGACCCTGTTTACATTTGGTTAGGTTTACATCAAACACATACTTACAATCGAGTTTAATGCGAGCAGTAATACAAAATTAAGTGGTCAGTTTATTAGATGATCTATAGATATGTGGCTCTTCTTCCATGGTAGAATGAAGGTATATCGAATGGCTAGTACAGGCTCACCTTATCTTAGATTTATGAAATTGTGTTAGAATTCTTGGTGTATTATTGTTTTCGGGTTGTTTATAGGCAATTTACGATGTAGTCAACTCTTTCTCTGGGGGGGGGGGGGGAGGATACTCTTTGACTAACTCATCAGCTGTATCGTGCATTCGGAAGCCAAGTGATGGACTCTGCATGAAATGACTTGATATGACAAATATTTAGATATCATAAAATCCAAATATGTAGATATGATAGAGCCCAAATATGTAGATAGCACATATATGTACTATCATAGATTCAATATACATCATAGAGTCAAACTGAAAAAACAAAGCTGCAGAAAAAAACATTTGAGAGTTCTCTTTTGCAGAGTGGTAGACAGCTGGAACAAGTTAAGTAAGAAGGCGATGGATGCCAAAATCGTCAGTAGTTTCAAAAGAGTCAGAGCCCAACGACTTGGGTTGGACGGTAGAGTGACAGTCTCGCTTCATGCAGGTCGGCGTTCAATCCCCGACCGTTCAAGTGGTTGGGTAACATTCCTTTCCCCCGTCCCCATCCCAAATCCTTATCCTGACCCCTTCCAGGTGCAAAATAATCGTAATGGCTACGAGCTTTATAGCTCAGGGAAAGGGGGATAGTTCCCTTCACCCCTTCAAAGCATCATATAATAATTAATAATAATATGACAGACTACTAGGAAGACAGAACACCACGAGCGTATCTCAACCCCCGCAAGCACAACTAGGTGAAAATTGAAAAAAGAACAGAGGTTTGTTACAACACTAGTGCCAGAACTGAGTGTTAAGTCATGGGGATAGGGTAATGGAACTAGATCTCACAACCCTAGAGGATTGAAGAAACTGAGGGGAATTGACAAGATGGACAAGGACAAAATCTTTAACTTGAGAGTAAGTAGGACAAACTGCATAAGTGGAAGCTGGAAACAAATGAATCGAAGAAATGTAAGGAAATATTCTTACCCAGGCTGTACGGATGCACTTCAAATAGAAGCCATGCACCTTCATCCAAAAATTTAAGGCTAAATTCGACAAGAATTCGATCCATAATATATTTAATTTATAACGTAATATGTACAATAAGCCTAGTAGGTAGGGCATAAAGAGCCAGACCGCACTTCTCCGTAGAAAAAAAAAGTAGGCAAGTATTCCAAAGCTGGAGCCAGCTGTCCAAGACATAAACACCCAAGAATCTCCACATCCTACACAGTTCATAATTATATTAGCTCATCCAAAACTACACACATGTATTTATATTTAGAACAATTGAATAAAAACAAACCTAGAGATGTTCATTTAGGGATGATGGTTGTTCCGGCATGAATAACTATTACCAGTGGGGAGGGTTTGTGTGTGAGAAACCAGCGGCCATCTAGTGGTAACTGTGCCATCTCGACCATCGTAGCCTCGTGTACCGTCTCCTGTAGTTCCACCCTCGCTCCACACACCCAGCTCAGCTGATACGAATAAAATGGCTAATTCTGGACAGCAGTTTGCGGAGGCACAGCTTAAAAAGTATGGATGGAAGGAAGGTAATGAGACGTTAATTTGTACTTTATTGGTGTTCATTTAGGGGCGACAACGATCCTGGGAATTTATTGGTGTACAGTCAGGTTCGTTCTCGACTCACATTTGGAAATTCAGGGTCGGATCCCTAGCGGGATAAATGGTATGGCATGTTTCCTATCACCTAATGCCTTGTTCACCAAGCAAGCACCCCAGGAGTTAGCATTTTTTGTTAGCTAAGGAGGATCGGTAGTTCGACCTCTTGGGGGGGCTATCTCGACTCAAGCCAGCATGTTAAAATACACTGGTAACCTGTCCCCCGACAAAATGAATTATTATATATATGTTGTTGTTGATTTAGGGGCGACGACGATCGTGGGATCGGATGCGCCCTGGCGTACCCGTGATGGGTGAATCGCGAAGCCTGGAAGGGTGGAACGCCAAGCCAAATCGTGAAACGAGTGACGCCAATCACTAGAAACTAATATGCCATACAACAAATAAACGCACAGACGGGCAGATGATTGGGGAGCCGCAGGAGTCCCTCAGGGCGACAAGCACTGGCCCCGCTCCACACAGAGAACACCAGGTAGCAAAACCAAAACTCTGCCCCCAACTAAAATGCAAAAAGTCATCCAGTGTTCTCCGGCAGAGCAAAAGCCAGCCATATAAGGGCCGACACTATTGTTGCTGAACGGTTAGACACTGATTCATATTTATATAGGTCGTAAGGAGTTGTTGTTACAGATTCAGCTACTGTACTCGGAACAAGTTCCAAGTAGCACGGGCTATGGTGAGCCCGTAACCCTGGTCGTAAGAAGCATACTTACGACCTATATAGATGCCTACTAGTACTAAGGAGCTGCACTACCTTAGGACAGGTTCATGAAAGGCAAAAAATTGTATGAAAAGCCAATAATTAAGACCATAAAAATTAATAATATGAGTACATATGAACATAAATGTAAAGTAATTTCAAGGATACCTGTACTGTACTGAGGAATATTTTGGGTGTATGGACACTTAGAAAATCCACACCTACCCTTAGGATTCTAGAGTCTAGCCCAAGAGTTACAGTTATTCAGTGCACACTCACTCGTCAACCTTTCTTGTCAGTTTTTCACACATTTGTTATAAGTATGCATATGCAGTATGATCAAAGTAAGCAATGAATACATAATATCTATTGAAAATTAGTGAGTATATATTATTAAAAAAATGAAATTGAGAAGACATACATGAGCCCACATCATTGTTAGGTTATCATCATAGTTATTTGGTGCTCATTTTGACAATATATATTGTATGCATGCATAATTATACCAATACATGTGAACAAATTAAGAGGAAAGAGTAATGAGTTAAAGTGAATTTGCATTGTTTCAAATTAACTATTTCCCTTCAGATACTTGCCAATGGCATGCTGTCTTATTTGGATACATTAAAACATTAAATGAAGTAACAGTATACAGTACTGAAATATTGTATATTTAACCTAAAAGTGGCAAAAAGTGCATTATTAGTGTTATCCTGTATGTTTTTGGAAAGGTTAGAACCTTATTCATGCATTAAGCTATTTGAATTCTCTAACTAAACCAGGATAGTCATTGTGTAGACTGATATTTTACATATTGGCTGTTTCATCCAGAAGTTTTAATTTTGTACTGTATTTTATATATATCTAATCTAAGTCAAGTACTGTAATAGGTTAATAAGGTTAGATGAGTCCTAAAAATCAAGACACACCATACCATTCTGTAAAAATTAACTTGTATATAACTACTTGACCAATGTATTCTGCTCTAGAACTGCAAAAGCAATTAGAAAAGGAAAATTGGGTACGGTACTAATTGACAATGTTCAGCACTGCTAAGTTTTAAATAGGCCTATGTACTACAGTACAATAAATTGAATAAGTTAAAGCAAAGAACTTAACACAACCAAAATTTGTACATAAGCTCCCTCTAAAAAACTGAAGACGTCTTGGTGGTAATAGTGTCCACAGCTACTCTCGCTGACTGGTGATATCACTCGATTTTATTTTTATAAAAGTTTTATGATTTAGTATCACAAGGGGTGTAAATGGGTTAGTGGGTGAGGGTAGATTAGTAGCAAATTTATCTATAAAAAATAAATAAAAATCAGCTTTAAAACAATATCCATGCATTAATCTTCATGGAGAAATCATCAGAAAAAGTATTTGGAGTATAGTACTGCACAATTTGGATACAAGTTCATGGCATATTGTATTACAGAATCAGAATGCTTCTATGAACAGATTCATATTTGAACCTATCTGTTGCAACCAGATAGGTTCCAATATGAATATTGTTGTTCACACTCTTATGCTCCACATCAGATCATTGCCTCAAAATTATTTTCATTCATATATCATGCCATTGTGATTTCATTGCAGAATAAACTTACTTGTTATTGAAAACATGCCAACACAATTATAAGGTACATTTATGAATCAGGAAAAGGTCTGGGGCGAGAGGAGAGAGGTATGACATCAGCTTTGAAACCAAAGTTAAAGTTTGACAATGCTGGTCTTGGCCATGATATTGCAAAAGATTTCAAGTTCCACTGGTGGGATCATGTGTTTAACAAGGCTGCAGAGAACATCTCGGTTGATAAATCCCCAGTAAGTATCTTAATGTGAGTTTTAATCAGTGTATTTCGTCTTTAATTCTGTAGGGAAGAGCTGGTAAAGTTTCCACCAAAACATTTTTAACTCTAGAGGTCACGGTTTTGGACAAATTAGGTCTGTCCATAGTAGAAACAATTAGAAATTATATTTTGCCTGTAACCTAAGAACTTTGTCAAATCTTATTTAATAAAGTCCATACGGGCAAAATGCATTTTCAGTAAGGTCTACTGATCAACTTTGTGTTTCTGAATATTGTTTTCAGCACTTAGGTTTCTATTCAACAACTTGTGCAAATTGTGGAGAAAGCTCTTTAGAAAAAATCTCTGAATACTGTACTGCATTCATGAATCTAGAGAAACCATATAAGCTAAGCTAGATAAAATTGGACTATAGTTTGTGGTTCCAAGTTGTACTGGTGTAGCATAAAGTCTGTGTGTCTTGTGAAGTTTGAGTACAGTATTGAAAACTGTGTTGGTCGGGTGGTATGGGTGAATGTTTGACCAATAAAAAGGGAATGAGCCATGGATGCGTAATGTTATTGTGTGTTCTATATTTTAACATCTTTGTCAATGGAGTGGTGTGAGGTGGAGTAATTGTGTAATATATATGAACCATGATGGAATGGAATGAATGTACACATTTTCTACACAAACACTTGCCAAATTTTATTTAATTTTATTTAATTGCCAAAGCACTTTGTAGAATTGTTTAGCAAATAAAGTTAGTGATATTTCAGTCTCGCATCACCTGAAAAGTTCAAAGAAGGTAATTCACTAAATTGCATGTCTATAATTCCATATAACCCTATGCCACCCTACTTTGAATGTAAAATGATAAGCATACATTATAATTTTTACATGTTTTCTCATTCAAATCTCAAAAATAAGTACATAATCAAGATTTATCTTATTTTAGTATAACATGTGATACTGTTATAAATTACAGTATTCTTTTAAGACATTTTAGATAAAATTTAATAAAACCTTACTCTTGGCTTCTCTTGAAATGGATAGGAATTTTAGAAAGCTAATGTTATCTAATTATTTTGGCTAAATAAACTATCATTAATATATTTCTTCTTGCAGGATGGATCAGTGCAGCTTACAAAAAAGGAAGAATTACATGTTAGTAAGAAGAAACCATCGAGGATAGATCATAAAGCCACATTTTATGGGGGCTTTGTAAAGGTAAATTAAAACTTGCAAAACCAGATGCAGGTAAACTTGTATCTGTTTTGGAAAACAGCACAGTAGACTTGTCACTTGGATTGGTCAGGAACCCTGTTCAATACATCGTCCCTTTTTAAGTCTTGTGTGTGTGTAATTAACTATTTGTGGTAACTGGAGTAGAATTGTGCTTGTGATGTCCTCTTTTTTTTTCTCTCTCTCTCTCTCTCAGTTTACAATTATTCTGGCACATAATATCTTCTCTTAAAAAGTTCAAGTCTAACATGTATAAATTCCTTGTGGCAAAAAGAACACTTTTTTTCCACCATTATATTCTAACTAGAATTGTTTGATTCCCACAAGGATGTACAAAGGAAACTCGGGTGACGAGCAGCCCCATCTATGAGCATTTCAGGTAACGAGCAAGCCACTTGTAGAAAATTTGTCTTGATTGACGAGATTCCGCTCGGTTAACGAGAAAACCACGTGGTGCTTCCTAGCGTTCCCGCTGGTTCTAGGACACCTCCGATGACAGTGTTGTTGTTGTTTCCCAAGACGAGCTCGGTGGCGTAAGGGATTAAATTCATTAACCGAGACACCACTGTACATTTCTTTAAATATATTTAGGTACTGTATTTTTACAGCCTCCTACAGTTCAATGTTACATAACATGGCTACCACAGAAATAATAATTCAGTTTCTAACCACTCTTGGGAAGTGGGAAGATGGAATCATTCTTTGGGGTAATATTTATAACCAGTGGCTCTACAACATTTCTTAAAAACACTTTAAATGTGCTGGTGTATTCCTGTGCAGCAACAAAAGTTGCTTCAGGCTTTCCATGGCACCTATCTTTTACTTCAGTCAATATATTATGAGTGGTATTGCACTATGATGCTCTCTCCTAGTATCACATAAATCAATATATATCTACAGTCCTACAAAATGGTGCACATTATTTTTTGTCTGTGAAGCTCTATGTTTCCACTGCTTTTGACTCCTCTTGAAATTTCAGGTACTTATGGTATATACAGGCCTCATCACCAGCTATGAGTTATCTGTACAAATATATCATTATCTGTCATTATTTACTTTGTGTTACATAGGAAGTCATGAACTGTTTCATTTTCAGTGGTCTTATCTTTATTCAAGTTAAAATGTCAGTTACCTGTATTAATAATACTTGTTTCACTGCTGTGTTGCACCATTTTGATATTTCACTTCAGTTACAGGCTCCTTGATAGTGACTTGGGTTCATCTTATGACTTTCTGCTATGGCAAAATTTTGTAGGTATATGGCAGTACATTTTCCCTAGTAAAATAATGTATATGATGACAGAACACCCTGAAACTGAGCCACCTAGGGAACACTGAGATAAGATACAGTCCACTACCCAAAGAAGAAGGCATCAGCTTTAATAGAGGCCACTGGATATCACTACTAGTACCGTAGAGAGCTAAGTTTGCTGTTACGTTAGTAGTTAGATCTACTTTATCAGAAAAATTTAACACCACACCAAATTTCATGATTTTCTGCATCTATCTTCACCTACATAAGTGAAAAATTTGAAGATTCATAAGTAACCATGCATCTTAACACTGTATTGTGTATTGTTTTGGTGTGCACATCATGGGCCACAGCCAGCTGTATTGCCAGAGGTCTCCCTTACTTCCTTCTGTATTATGTTTAGAACGTACTGAACCCAATCTTGTAAAATTAGTATGATACTCTGTAGGTTTTGTTTCTAGACATTATTTAAAACTATTTATCACATTATGGGTGGTTAACCCATCGTTGTAAGTTTTAGAAACTTTCTTTTTCACTTTCACAATCATTTTGTAAAACAATACCACCCAATATTTTTGGTGAGACTTTTTAGTCTAGTCCTTTAAAAACCGTGGAGATAATTTTAACAACATCTGATATTCTGCTTTTCTTATCCCAAGGACTTTCAAGTGTTTTAACTGTTATTAAGAGTTAACATATTTATTGTACAGAATAATTGAAAGCATAGGCACTGTAACATCATTTAATATTTGATCTTTTGGCAACATGTCAAAGGCATAAACATGGAAATACTTGCTAACAAATTAGGATAGCAAAAGGCTTCATTTAAACTGTAGGAGGATTGATTTTGTTATATTTTACTCAGGGTGGCACACTAGTTGGAGCTAAGGAAGAGAAAGACTGTTCAGAAAGTGAAGAGTCTGAAGAAGAGCGAGACATGTCACTTCGACTGACAGATGAGGAACTATTCAAGATCTGTGGTGGACGAACAGCCCACAAGTAAGAAAATATCTAGTTTATATAACTTCATATTAATAGTAATGTGCAATACTTTGAAATTTTAAAAATTCAAAATAGAATCAGATAGTTGCTTTCCCCCCTTAACAAAATTGTTGCACAACTAATAATGTAATGTTTTAAGATCTTATTAGTAACTGTTACGGATAATATTAATAATTAAGCACCCTGGCTCAGCACTGCATTTTATTGCAAATAAATATTTATCCAGATTGGTTCATCTGTAATGATCCTCAGAGGTCCCAACCCCTCCTCCAATCAGACTGTATAACAGTGGTGTTTATGGAAAAATATAATTTTATGCATATAAAATACCACAATGTGGACGTACAGTATATCCTGTTTTTGTTATATAGGTGGCTACAATTGCCATCATGTCAGACACATGGATTGGAAGTTGTATACTTATCCTCGACCAGGTCTCCTCGTTGCTGGACTGGTCAACCAGGCTGTTGGACGTGACTCCTCACAGCCTGACGTATGAATCACAGCCTAGTTGATCAGGTATCCTTTGGAGGTGCTTATCAAGTTCTCTATTGAACCCTGCGAGGGGTCGGCCAGTTATGCCCCTTATGTGTAGTGAAAGCGTAAACACATTTTATGCCAAGTTTCAAAACATGTTTGTAAATTTCAGAATTGTAGTGTAGTTATAGTAAAAAGTGGAAAATGTTAACTTTTGAATGTCTTTGGAACATATTCCTTTTTTTTTCCATATACTGTACAGTATTTATTTGTGAATACCTGGAGCATACCTAGAGGCGGTTTCGGGAATTCTTCTACTCCCCGAGCCCGGCCTGGGGTCAGGCACTACTTGTGATAACTTGATCCAACAGGCTGTTGCTTGGAGCAGCCCATAGACCCATATATCAGATTGGTCTAGCACTTCTTGCAAGAACTTATCTAAATGCTTTTTGAAGATATCAGTTTTACAGGAACATAACCACCCTCTCCTACATATCACTTTTATGTAATCTTATCGGAGGATTGGTTGGATAATTCCTGGATTGTTTGAACAGTTTGCGTTCAGTGCAAATTGTTCAATGTAACCAACAAATGTTTGTTTCATCGAAAATCATTTGCCTACGCCGCCATCAGGTCATGGCTGCTATAACAGCCAACCTAATAAAATTGTACAGTATACTATTTTACAGTGCTTGACATCTTTTCAGAAAACCTAAATATAACATTATATTACAAATTATATTATCAAATATTTATATTTACCAAAAATATACACATAACCTAAAGTTAATCTATAATTGCACCCCATATTATTGTAGCTTTTGCATGCTAAAGGAATACTGTATTAGTGACAAGCTCAAAATTTATAAAATATGTCACATATTAAAAAAATAGCAATGAATTTTTGTTATATAAAGATTGCATAAAATAATATATATATATATATATATATATATATATATATATATATTTTAATTTCTTGTTGGTGAAAGGTAGGTTATGATGGATATGTACTTGGATGTGCTTCAGAGTTATGTTTATATTTACCCGGACTACTTTTTTTTTTATTAAGATAAGCAACAAACCTGTAGTACAGTATAAGTATTACATAAGGCCTCTCAAAACTTTTGTTTTTCATCTGTGGAGTTTGCCAGGGGTCTGATAGTTTGAACAAAATCCCCTATGCAACAAATCAGCTATGCCCCATGTAATTCATTTGACCGAGTTCACACTGTATTTATAGTTGCATATTTATATTTAAAGTACAAATGTTTAATATTTTTCAAATCCCTTTGTGTGTTTAGGGGTGCTCGGCATGGGTTGACAATGACAGCAAAGCTCGCTAGGGTGGAGGAACAAGAACGTATATTGATGCAGAAGTGGAGCACACGAGCTGAGCAGCTGCCAGAGGAACAATGTGAAGCAGAAAACGCTAGAGAAAAAGCAAAGGAAAAAAAAGAGACAACATCTAGATGTTAAGGAGCTTAACAAGACGAACATTGAAGATGAAGGGCCACACAATTCTATTAAAGACTTAAAAAATGGCCAAAACCAATAATAAAAGGAGAAAGATTCAGAGAGAAGATAACACAATGGACTCCTTGTTAGAATGTGTTCAAAATACATCTTTGGTGATAAATGTTCTGAACATACATTAACGTTGAATATTGAGCAAACAAATTTTCATGGCAGTGAAATTACCTACAAAAGCAAAGAAAAGAAGAGGAAGAAAGACAAGAAAAATATTGCAAGCTTTAGCGATGGTGTTAATGAAATTACAGATAATGGTGCAGAAAACACTGGTGAGACAAATAACACAGAGATAGAAATTGTATAGAAGAAAAAGAAAACAGTTGTACTGAAACTGCAGAACAAGAGGAGGAAATATATAATAAAGAAGAAGAAAGATAAGAAGAGAAAGAAACACAAGCATGTGAAAGAGAGTGCGACACAGCACACAGATTATGGAGTGACGACACACTGCTAAAAAAGAAGAAAAAGAAGAAAAAGAGAAGAAGTAGAAGAAAAATTAACTTAATTTTCAATATATTTTATTGATATTCAAATTCTTTTGAAGTAAATATTTTAAAGCGAGGAAATACTGTTTAATACAAATGTAATATAAAAATTGTACTTACTACTAAGAGTCTCACTTACCTATGTTATCACTATACTGTACTTAATGTTATAATACTGACACACATCATGTGTGTGCAGGCGAAGAGTTGTAAGGTACGGGATTGAAAGCCGTACCCTAAAGTATCGCTAACAACACCCGCTCTTACTTTCTTTTAAATAATGGAAGTGCAGGGGTCTATATAGTAATATCACCATTCTAACTACATGGGACAAGAAATACACCTTGGGGTACAATTTTACAAAAAGGTTTTTATTTAACAAATACCAGATTTCCTCACACTGATTAGAATGGGGGGGGGGGGGTGTACATGGATCCACCACAGGATTGATACAGACAAAGGGGGGGTCGGGGGTTCCTCCTCCCTCTACAACCTGGGACTTAAGGTCTTTACTCTATTCCACTCCTCTTAGGTCACTACAAAGGGCCTGGGTTTTAACAATACCTACTCTGACCACAATGCACAAATGGATACACAAAATAAATGTGGATAACCCCCATGTGCCACGCAGCTGAGCACATACACCTGAATCTAACAACACACTACTCTCCCTACACACACGGTTCCAAAATCCTATTTCCACAAATTCCTATCTCTAACTTATAAAGAAAAGGGGGAAGCACTGCTATAAACATCTATAATTGCACTTAGTGTATTTGTTGATCATCCAACACTGGTCTTGTTCTCACTTCCTCTCTCTCCCAAGTGACTGATAGGGGCTTGCACATGTCCCTACCTGCCTGGTTCCAATAATGTCCCTCACCTATACATGTCATACACATTTCCCAATACTTCATTTATATGTCTTATAATGTTCCAGGCTGGTTTTCTACATTTAACACTGTCGTTTCTCTATATTTTCTTGCATTAAATCTGCTTTTTTTTAACCATTTTATCCCTTTTGTTTACATTGGTTTTTAGGATATTACATTTCCTGTTGAGATTTTGCTCTGCATCTGAAAGGGGTCAGAGTTCCAGACTGTTTTTCAACATTTAACACTGCTATTGTCACCCTACACAAGGGTCTCTCTCAATAGCACTGCTATTTCTCCCTACACAAGGGTCTCTTCCTTACATAACGGTTTTTCAAACATTTAACACTGCTATTTCTCCCTACACAAGGGTCTCTCTTACAGTCACAATAACGTGGCTGAAGTATGTTGACCAAACTACACACTAGAAAGTGAAGGAACGACAACGTTTCGGTCCATCCTGGACCATTCTCAAGTCAACTTGAGAATGGTCCAGGACAGACCGAAACGTTGTCGTCCCTTCACTTTCTAGTGTGTGGTCTGGTCATCGTGTGTGTCATTTCATGCCATGGTGATCATCAGATTGACAGATGGGAGAAAGGTTTATGTAAAACATGAATTGGCTACTATTTGACTTCATCGAACCAGTAAAATTAGCTAAATACTGTATTGAGTTAGAAACATTTTACTCTATATAAGAGTTGTAGTGTGTGTGAGTCAAAGATATCTTGGGCCTAGTTTTGGGTTTTGCATTACTAAAAAGTAATTATTGTGCTGTCTTGTGTTTATTTTTGGTAAGACAATTGCACTGCATAAACATTTTCTCCAGTACTTTGGCTTGGTTCGGAATTCCATTACTATGCCTTAGTCAGGTTGTTAGTCATAAAGTGTAGTTCTAGCTAGGAATTTCATAGGGTCTGAAGTATGTACTGTTTATTTGTTTATTTTATTGATCAGTGCTCAATAACAGATAAAGTTTCAGTAATTAACTTCTTTTTAACTTTGTACTTTACAG
The DNA here is from genome assembly GCA_020271785.1 of Procambarus virginalis. Taxonomy (NCBI): domain Eukaryota; kingdom Metazoa; phylum Arthropoda; class Malacostraca; order Decapoda; family Cambaridae; genus Procambarus; species Procambarus virginalis. The sequence goes on along the minus strand of WNGS01166226.1, from coordinate 1,557,480 downwards.
AAAATGATCAGGACCCATAATTTTCAATATTTCTTTGGCCAACTTATCCTCGCATATAATTAGGTAATTTATATAGACCACAGGAATGCTGCAATGTTTTATGTAGATCATATCTTAATTACTGCATGCAGTTGAGTCTGTAATGGTGTATATTTTATAAGAAGCAAATTGAAATACA
>WNGS01166226.1:1544660-1548136 GCA_020271785.1 Procambarus virginalis | reverse complement strand
GCAAATAATCGCCAACAGAACCTAAACACCTAACCTAACCTAACCCTACTACCTATATATGCACAATATGATAATATATTAAAATATTAATTTATATTTGACAACATTCCCGTTTTGAATGAACAGCATGTAAAAATTTATGAATGCGTCCTGTGGAGTCGACCGCTGGATGTAATGGACTAGAGTCGAGGACGGGTTGCAAATGCTTCGCCCACGTACTTCAAATATAAATACTCACCAACAAAAACCTAAACATCTAACCTAACGTACGCCTAGCTATACACAAAACTTTAATGAATAATAATGTAAATTAACATATGAGAATAAACCTATATCCTATTACACAGCATGTTAAAATTAATGAATGCGTTTTGGGGGGACGGCGGCCACTTTAATTAACAACCCTGGCTTGAGGACAGGCTGGTATTAAAATGCTTCGCCCACGTTTAAGTAATACAAATTGAGAAAATAGAACCTAAACATCTAATTTAATCTCATCTGTGGTTACGGCTAACTATACACCAAATTCTAATATATAATAAGAAAATATTGATTTTAAATACGTAGTACGTTAAGATGACTGCGACTTAGGCGTCGGCCGCAGCAGCTTGCACGAACATAGGCTGAGAATAGGCTGTGGAAACACCTTTTAACTATCGGTTATCGAGACGTAACGATGCAGAAGCAGATAGTATATATATAGAGAGATAGAGAGGAGAGAGATAGAGTAGAGAGAGATGAGAGATAGAGAGAGAGAGAGAGAGAGATATATATATATATATATATATATCATATATATATATATATATATATATATATATATATAATTATTAATTTTATATTTGCGAAGCGCCGTTTTTTTTATTATTTCATGTGAAACCTTCATCCAGTCAGTTGATCGGTTTGGCTTGGTGTTGTAGGCCTATCAGCAGCGAGAGGGTTATTAAGGCCACCACAACAGCTTACTAGCTCAACCTGTTCTCTCGAATAACATCGCATTCAACACGGCATCAAATCCTCGTACTGCTACGGACACCGTACAGAAAAAGGCCTGTTCTAGCTTGAAAACTTTAAAGTATACTTTAAAAAATAATAATATTATTATTATTATTATTTGTATTATTACTATTATTATTATTTATATTATTAGTGAGAAAATCAGTAGGATCCATGAGGATTCGAACCTGCACACTGGGCATCCCCAGCACCCCTCATGGCTTTTCGAGAATAACAAACTTAATTGTTAGGATACACAACGTAAGAATGAGTGATGTATGTTATTGGCGAAGCGGGTCTACGGGATGGAATAAAACAAGGAGTCAGCAGAGAGAAAGCAGAGACCCCCAGTTGGATATGCGGAATTATAAAGGAACTGCTGTCACATGGGCTTACTGACAGGGCATTTTGACTCCTACTGAAGTCAGATCTATGTTGAGCTGCGTGTTTTGATTCGGGATAGCCATAGAATACGGCTGATGGCGAGTGTGCAAGTGTCCATAACTTCGTGATATGGTTAGTTTATATTCATTTTCACTCAAATTGACATCATCCCTAATATCGTGTTAAAAATTACGCAAATATCTATCTCGTCACTTTAATGGTTAACTCTGCCTTGTTTTTCCAATAAATATTATCATTTTAATTGCAAGCTAAATGTTACTCACTTATGCCAAAAATGTAATTTTGATTTAGACCGTTGTACGCCTGTTTAGTCCAGTCATTATTGCAATGATTTGTACAAGTTGTTACGAATAAAGTTTCCGATTCTAAATTCTACGTAAGTCAGAGCTTTTAGTCTTGGGTGGAGGATGAGTTGGATTTCTGGGTGTATAGCCATACGCCCGGCAATCACTCGCAACACGCCATACATATACAGGCAGTGGTGGGGCATATACACCACTACGCTCCCCATACATATACAGGCAGTGGTGGGGCATATACACCACTACGCACCCATACATAAACAGGCAGTGGTGGGGCACATACACCCACTACACACCCATACATATACAGGCAGTGGTGGGGTATATACACCACTACGCACCCATACATAAACAGGCAGTGGTGGGGCACATACACCCACTACACACCCATACATATACAGGCAGTGGTGGGGTATATACACCACTACGCTCCCATACATATACAGGCAGTGGTGGGGTATATACACCACTACGCTCCCATACATATACAGGCAGTGGTGGGGCACATACACCCACTACACACCCATACATATACAGGCAGTGGTGGGGCACATACACCACTACACACGCCATACATATACAGGCAGTGGTGGGGCACATACACCACTACACACCCATATATATACAGGCAGTGGTGGGGCACATACACCACTACACACCATACATATACAGGCAGTGGTGGGGCATATACACCACTACACACCCATACATATACAGGCAGTGGTGGGGCACATACACCACTACACACCCATACATATACAGGCAGTGGTGGGGCACATACACCACTACACACCCATACATATACAGGCAGTGGTGGGGCACATACACCACTACACACCCATACATATACAGGCAGTGGTGGGACACATACACCACTACACACGCCATACATATACAGGCAGTGGTGGGCACATATACTTCACTACACACCCATACATATACAGGCAGTGGTGGGGCACATACACCACTACACACGCCATACATATACAGGCAGTGGTGGGGCACATACACCACTACACACCCATACATATACAGGCAGTGGTGGGGCATATACACCACTACACACGCCATACATATACAGGCAGTGGTGGGGCACATACACCACTACACACGCCATACATATACAGGCAGTGGTGGGGCACATACACCACTACACACCCTACATATACAGGCAGTGGTGGGGCACATACACCACTACACACGCCATACATATACAGGCAGTGGTGGGGCACATACACCACTACACACCCATACATATACAGGCAGTGGTGGGGCACATACACCACTACACACCCATACATATACAGGCAGTGGTGGGGCATATACACCACTACGCTCCTGGGTTGTGGCGGCCACCAGGGTTGGGTTAACGTGTTATTATTACTGTTGTCTTCGTGCTCCTGCTGATGCTGCTGCTACTGCTGAGCGGTGTCCAGGGCAGCCCGGTGCTCCTGGCTCTGCTGCTGCTGACTGTATTCCGATCAGCTGCTGCTGTTACTTCTGCTACTACTGTTGTTTTACTGCTGCTGCTTCTACTCCTACTGTTTTTTTTTTTTTTTGCAGGGATATTCCTGCGCGGGCCCTAAGCCTGGCTGGCCACTAAGTTTGAAGCTCCTACTGTTGATGTTGATGTTTCTGGTCCTACTTTTGTGATGCTGCTGTTACTCCTGCTTCTACTGTTTGTTGGTGCTGCTGCTGCTCAGCGGCGTCCTGGAGGTCAAGTGCTCCTCCAGCAACTTCGCAGCTACTGCTGCTTCTGCTGTTTCAACTGGT
>WNGS01166226.1:1527160-1539660 GCA_020271785.1 Procambarus virginalis | reverse complement strand
GCTTAAGATGAGACCAGCGGAAGGCGAGCAGAGTAGTGGGTGTCGTCGCTCACTCCCTGCCAGTGACGACTAACACAGTGACGAGTGCGAGTCATGTCCCCACGGCCAGCCAGCCCAGGCATGGACTCGATTTGTGGGCGTGAGTCTTCGGTATCGCCGCCCACGGTGGTGGCGCCCGTAGCCGTCAAACCTTCACCCTTAAGCGACGCCCACGCGATGCCCGTGCCCACAGACCAGCAGCGCCTGCTGTACCAGCTGGCCCTGGCCGAGCGTCTGCGTCTGGCCTCTGCCGGTCTGGCCTGGGCCAGACCACCACTCTCAGCCCATCACCACCACCTTCAGGAGGCCAGCATGGGCGGCAACTTTATGGGTGGACTGGGTATGCCGATGATGGGCGGCCTGGGGTCTATGGCGTTTGGAGGAAGCTTTATGGGTGGCGCGTCCACCCAAGTGCCGCAAGCCACGTATCCACCGCCCCACCCACTCTACGGCTACAGGCTCCTTGACCCTCGCATGCTGTTGCCCAGGGGACCCGAGGAGCCCAAGCCCCAACATTCTTACATCGGACTCATCGCCATGGCCATCCTCAGCAGCCCGGACAAGAAGCTGATTCTGAGCGACATCTACCAGTATATCCTGGACAACTATCCCTACTTCAGATCCCGAGGCACTGGATGGCGCAACTCCATCCGTCACAACCTCTCCCTAAACGACTGTTTTATGAAGTCGGGCCGCTCCGCCAACGGGAAGGGCCACTACTGGGCCATCCATCCTGCCAACATCGATGACTTCAGGCGGGGAGACTTCCGCCGGCGACGAGCCCAGCGCCGCGTCAGGAAACACTTGGGACTCGCCGTCGACGACGACTCAGAGCCTGAGGCGTTGTCGCCCCCGCCACCAGCCCTGCCCTCTGCCCACGACACGCCCGCCCTCGACCTGCCTTCCTCGGACACACCTGCGCCAGGCCTCACCGCCCGCCCGGCCGCTACGGACGCCGCAATCTGCATCACCAGACCAAAGCGTCAGTTCGACGTCCTGAGTCTCCTGGCGCCTGACCGTCCACCGCTCCACCACGATGACATTGACGGTATTATGGGCGAGACCTGCATGGAGGTGGGCACCCCGGCCGATCACCGCCTCCAGGCCAAGGGGCACCACCTGCACCTCACCGATGACCTTCGCTTGAAGGTCATAGATGAGCACCGCCTGCAGATGGTCCAAGATCAACGTATCAAGGTCCCTGAAGATCATCTGCAGCATAATAGTGGGGACGACCTACAGGTGGGTGAGGAGCAGCACCTGCAGGTGGTGAAGCATCACCCACGGCATAGCGACGCCCCGCACCTACAGGTCGCCACCGACCACCACCTGTTGAGTGAGGCCAACCACCATATACAGGGGAACAAAGGCAACCTTCTACAGCAGACCAAAGACCACCACCACCACCTTCAAGACCTTGAGGACCACAGCCAAAAGGAGAGGTCCCGGCTGGAGGTTAGGGAAGACCACGGGGGCCCCTCCTGCACCATCAAAAGTGAGGTCACGCAGCCGGAGATGCGGTCGGAGGAGGGCCATGATAGTGTGAGTGGCGACCCGCCATCTGTCTGTTGGACGACAGGTGGTTGGCCCCGTCGCGGCCTCCACTACGGCGACAACACCCTCGAGGGCCACTCCTCGAGGGCCTCCCCTTTCAACTTGTCCTCTGGGAGCGGTCAGCAGCGCCCCGTTATGCCGCTCCCCATCACCCCAGTCGCCCCTCAACAAGCCCACGCCCACACCACAACCTCCGCGCCCTACTCCGCCCACACCCCTACCTCGCCGCACGCCGTCCAGATCACCCTCTCCGTATCACTACCTAAGACAGCTGACGCCGCCCAGTAGGAAACGACCGTCGCCCTCGTCACACACGTTAATTGTATGGCCACCTGCTCCAACATTTATGTTACTCTCAACATATATAACATGGCCACCTGTAGTCTTTCTGTTACTGTCAACCCTTAATTTATTATATGACCTGCTGTAACCTTTCTGGTACGTGTGTCAACAGTATTAGATCTATTTTTTCTTAGTAAAACAGAGCCTTTAAAACTTGTTTCACCATTCCTGTTTCAGACAATATTATTGTCACTGTTCTTCAGTGCAAGCCAAATTGCCCGATTAAAAGGACGCATACATTATTTTTCACCTCCTATGAATATTAAATGGTGTAGCTGTTAACGATGCTGTATAATATATGTCAGTCGTTAATACGCCAGTAATGATAAGCATAAATTTTAAACGTGTGAAATCCGTATATAATAAATTATAAATTGGCATAATTTCTCACATTTTATTTATCATTTTCCTGAGGACCGGAGAAGAGATTGGTGATAGGTGTTTGAGAGCCATATCTAGGGAAAAAAAAAACAGCCATAGGAAGAGTAGAAGATTCACGGCCAGGGTGATAGGGGCTTTGTGGCCATAACAATAGGGTATGAGCCATGGAAGGGGTGGAGGCTTCTCCAGGGTCAATCGCCATGCGAGTGGAAGGGGATATGACCCTGAGTAAAAGAAAGGGATCTGGAGCCATGGGCAAACTAGAAAATATATCTATAAAGAGAAACAAAAGGGCTGGCAATGAGCCAGTGGAGCGGGGTGGGAGTCCAGTTGGCCCAGGCACCCCCCAACACCAAGAGGCACTCCACACACTTTCTCCCTGTGGGTGCTCCATAACCAGAAGTGGTGAGACCAGCTTCAGGACCGCTGTACTCTCCCACACACACACAATGTTCAAACATATGCTACTAAATAGTTCCCAGACCTGAAAGGAAAGGCCTTGAGGCGGTAAATTTGCCAAAATTGGAACATAGAAGAACAAAAGTTATATAACCGCAACGTACACAATTATGAACGAAAACTCAAGAATAAATTATGATGCGAATTACGTAAAATAATAATAATAATAACTGCAAACAGTGGTTGACAAATACATTTAATTGCAAGAAGAAAGTGTGTCAACACCATTGGGATCTTCAAAACTTGACATAACAATATAATGGGGAAGACGAGACACCATGAGATTAGCTTTAATGAGTAACTGCAATTAGGCAATTACATACACACAGATTTTGCTCCCCCCCCCCTCCCACTCACACAAACACACTGCCTCTCACTCATAGACTTCCTCCCACATACACGAACAAGCACATCCGCCAGTGTTCATTTTATTAACCACAAAATTGAACTTAAGGCCAGTACCAAACGCCAATTTTGCTAATTAAACATAATTGCGTATAATTAGCAAAATTGTTGTTTCGATTTAAGATATACCTTTGGCTTTTAAATGTGCACAAAACGCAATGCCCCATGTTTTAATATGAACAAAGTTTAATGTCTATCGTTTTAATATAAATACAACTGAATGTCCCACGTTGAAATATACACACAACACAACTTATCGAGTGAGGGTCGACCTCCTTGCGTGTTAACTGACCTTACTTACTAACCCTAATTAAATCTTAATTAACTAAACGTTTTTTAAACTAAACCAAATTAAGCTCAACCGAATCGAACCTAGTTTCATTCTATGCCTTCGACCCAAAATTGCGCTAGATACATAAAAATTTTGCGCGAACTTCTCTTTTTGTAGGTTTTCTGAATATAAATTTGTGCAAAACTACATAAATAATTATTACAAGATCGTACGTACTGATAGGTTGTGATGATAGGTTGGTCACACACTATACTGTCTCCTTAACATTGTTAAATCACACACGCGTACTTTTTCATTTTAAAATTGAAATACTTAAAACTATGCAGTTGATCTATACGACTTAAAAATACAATAAGACCCAGAGCACAACTGTTCATGTGTAGGAATTGGTATTGAAAATTTTACTAATAAAAAAAAAACGATGCTTACGATATCATGCCAGAATAAAGAAAAATTTTCACAGGATCACTGGCTCACGAAATGAATATAGGATCACTGGCTCATGAAATAAATATGTCAATACATAAATTCTAATTTAATTTAAATTCAAATTTAAATTCTTGATTTGGCTTGGGAACAATTGTGGAAATGGGTAGATATTTCGGGTGTAAATTGAGAGCCGGCCGTGCCAGTTGCACTCTCCCTTCCCGCAGCCAGAACACGACGGCACACACAAGGTTCCTACACAACATATGGAGGACACATAATGCGCACTTAAACCCCCCATCCTCCTACTGGCACTGCGGGCTCACCATAGCCCGTGCTACTTGGAACTATGTTCTAGGTAGCGAATCTTTAACAACAACAACCATCCTCCTGTTTAGATATCCTGTTTAGATAGTACCAATTGTGACGATCGTCAATAGTCAGAATTCGGACGTTTATAGCTTTTAGATAGTAATATACTGACTAGTAAGGATTTTTTTTAATAAATGAAGCTAAAAAAACAAACTTAAATATTCCTAGGCCTAGTATAGCACACATATGTTCTATATTAGAAATTAGATATCTATCTAAAGTACTACCAAAACAGGAGTATTGACTGGCTAAGTAGTATCTAAGACAACTCCAGTGATGACACTTATCAGCTGTAATGTGATTGTAACTCAATATTTATACAATACGTTTACAATGATGATGCTATTCAAAGCCAATCTTGAAAGTTGGGAAGGATGCTGTCATCTTACAAGCTGACGATTATAAATTGTAACAATAATAATATAGTTTATACAAAATTTCAGAGGATCTGATTACAATGATTATAAAGTAGGTACAGTATTTATATTTTATATAAAGCCACTAATCACCAAAAGCGTTTCAGAGCTAACATGATCACGAAATATAAAATTATGATCAAGAGGACACCCTTGGAAAATGTTAAAATAAAAAGGAAAAAGTTAGTCAGCTGCCCTTGCCTTGCCTAGCCTAACAAAAGCAAACCTAACCTTCTCAAACTTTGCCTATCTTAACCAGACCAGACCTAACCTAACCGAACCTAGCCTAGCCTAACTAAACCAGACCTAACCTAACTCAAATCTATACTAACCTAATCTAGCCATCCCTAACCAGACCTATCCTAACCAAATCTAGCCTAACCTAACCAAGCCTAGCCTAACCCGACGTAGCCAAACCTAGCGTAACATAGCCTAACGAACTTTTAACGAATGTTTTCAGCATCGTTTCATTGTTACAGTAACGTCGTCTCCGTAGACATGGTCGTGGGAGAGGGGGGAGGGGTACCAAACACACGAGCAAATGTGGGTGCAAGTCACCGAGAAGAGTGGGACTTGAGGCAGCTCTCGTGAACTCGAGAACATGGGGTAAGAGGTGTTTACCCTCCAAAAAATGTCATGTTTTGTAGTATTGAATTAGCCCAAATAGCATACTAAGAGAGAGAACACAGAGTCTCACATCACTAGCGGGCAGAACACTGAGCTTCACATCATCAGCAGAGAGAGAGAACAATATAGCTCACATCACTAGCAGAGAGAACACTGACCCTCACATCACTAGCAGAGAGAACACTGACCCTCACATCACTAGCAGAGAGAACACTGACCCTCACATCACTAGCAGAGAGAACACTGACCCTCACATCACTAGCAGAGAGAACACTGACCCTCACATCACTAGCAGAGAGAACACTGACCCTCACATCACTAGCAGAGAGAACACTGACCCTCACATCACTAGCAGAGAGAACACTGACCCTCACATCACTAGCAGAGAGAACACTGACCCTCACATCACTAGCAGAGAGAACACTGACCCTCACATCACTAGCAGAGAGAACACTGACCCTCACATCCCCAGCAGAGAGAACACTGACCCCTCACATCACTAGCACAGAGAACACTGACCCTCACATCACTAGCAGAGAGAACACTGACCCTCACATCACTAGCAGAGAGAACACTGACCCTCACATTCCCAGCAGAGAGAACACTGACCCTCACATCACTAGCAGAGAGAACACTGACCCTCACATCACTAGCAGAGAGACTGGTCCTAGAGCTGAGAGGGTTAAATGATGAGGAACTGATGAGAAAAACCAACCTCAGGACACTGGACAAGATAATGGAGAGCGGTGAAGGTTAAGAAATACAAGAGTTTCAGGGTGATTGACAAGGTTGAGCGGGAGTTGTTGTGGTTTACCAAGCTCAGGGTTGGAGGAGGACATGACAAGTGCCGGAGACCCCCAGACGAGTCATGGGGACGCAAGGACACACTTCTCTAAGTTGACAGTTGTGAGTAAATAATATGAGCTACATGGGGGGGGGAGGGGACACAGTTGAGGAAAAGCATCAACAGTAGACACGATCAAAGTAATTAGTAGAGGGAATCTTTCCATTAGACTATGACGACTGAAAAGGCGAGGCCCTGTAGACACAACTATGTTAACACGCACGCACGCACGCACGCACGCACGCACACACACACACACACACACACACACACACACACACACACACACACACACACACACACTTAAGTGTAGTTTAAGTCTTTGTAGTTTCAAAGCGTTATATGACAAAGAGTGCTGGGAAGACGGGACACCACGAGCGTAGCTCTCATCCTGTAACTACACTTAGGTAATTACACTTAGGTAATTACACACACACACACACACACACACACACACACACACACACACACACACACACACACACACACACACACACACACACACACACACACACACACATTGCAGGACCAAAGAGCCAAAGCTCAACCCCCGCAAGCACAAATAGGTGAGTACACACACAAAATGGGTGTACCATATCAAGAAAAATGTCTTCGATGGAACTAGCTATTATACTTGATATATTCAATGGTTAAACGAAACATTACAAGAAAATGCGTGAGGCATTAAACAAAAACGTCCAGAGGTAGAGGACCGAACAGGTTTCAGTGCCGGAGTGAGCACCAGGTACGATGCGGCAAATGGGGTGAGGCTGCAGGTAGAAGATCTACATGTACACTGAGCCATAGGAACATACCAAGTCTTCAGATGGATGCTAACGACTTGTAGCTCTAAACAAAACTTTTGCAATAGTCAACATCGCTTTATTGGAGGGGGGAGAACTACCGGACAGCTGGAAAACTACTACTATTATATCTATTAAAAAAAAGGGGGCAGGCAGGAAGTATGGGTTGACAGAAGGGAAGTTGTGTATGGGAAATCTGTTAGACTTCTGTGACATGATGTTAATGATCACACATGAAAGAGAAGGATGGGCTTGTTACATCTTCCTGGACTACTATAGTCATCGATATTGCTCCACATAGGAAGACCGTACACAAAATTAAGAAACAAGCGGAAGTAACTGGATGCGTGTTCAAATGGGTGGGAAAATACCTACAAACCAGAAAGAAAAGAATAGTAATGAGATTACAGAGTAAAATAGAATGGAGTAAAATAACAACAGGGATCAATACGATGACCCATTCTTGTTCTAATGTAGGTCCATGACATAAAAATAAGCAGGATCCTCTATGTCAATGTTTGCCGATAATGCAAAACTGACGAAACACATCATAACATAGAAGGAATGTGGAGTACTCCCAGTGGACCTGGAAAACTTAAGATATGACCTGATAAATAGCTAATCGATTTTAATCCAAGAACATGCAAGGTGACGACATTTAGGATAGGAGTGGTGACCGGAAGGTCAATACAAGGCGCTGGGACTGACGTAATTCAGCGCGAAGACGGTGAAAAGGTGAATGCTTTACTTAGAGATTTGATTGCATACAGCCTGACAGCTGAGTGGACAACGCTCGGGATTCGATCCCCAGTGAGGGCGGAAACAAATGGGCTGAGTTTCTTTTACCCAGATGCGCCAGTTCACCTAGAAGTAAATAGGTACCTGTGAGTTAGACAGCTGTTACGGACTGCTTCCTGGGGATGTGTAACAAAAAAGGAGGCCTGGTCGAGGAGACGCTAAGCCCCGAAATCATCTCAAGATAACCTCAAGATACATAGCCCAAGTACGTCAGGCACTTGGAGAAGGAAGCTTACAAAACATACGTCAGACCAGTGTTAGGATGTGTGACCCCAAATTGGAATTTCTATCTAAAAAAAAACACACACACACAAAGTAAACCCAAATAAAATCCAGAAGTGTGGCTACAAAGCTGGTCCCTGAACTTAGAGAAGAGAGCTGCGAGGAAAGGCTGAGGGAGTGAGTGGCTGAGTGTGAGGACATCATGGCGTCATTGTGAGTTGTGAGTTGTGAGTACTGCCCGAAACGCTTTGCGTAATAGTGGCTTTAGGCATTGTATGTACTAGCTCTATCTATAAATTCATCAATTTTTGTATCACCCCTTGTATGTATGTATTTTACCTAAAACATTTGAATTTTGAATTTGAATTTGTGAGTGGGAAGCATCGTGGCGCGTGGGTGTAAGTGGATGTGAGGGGGGGGGGGTCGTGATATATGAGTGTAGTGGGTAAGTGGATGTTAATGAGACGTGGTGTGAGTGTTGGGAGGAGGTGGGTGTGAGGGATTCCGTGTTGTAAAGGGGTGGGTATGAGATCCTTAGTGTCGTGACTGGGTGGGTGTGAAGGCTTCCGTGGAGCACCAATCAAGCGTCCTTGATGTGAGGTCGGTACACTACATGTCTCTTTTTTTAGCCCCCCATCCTCCAGTCTCCCTCTTCCGCCCCCCTTCCCATTCCTCATCCCTCCCCTCCCCTCTCCCTCCCCTTCCCCTCAGGATGTAAAATGATAGCGCTAAAAATCGTGTCACGCTCAACTTCACAAGGACTGTCATATGTCCGCCCGCTGTCAATACCTGTGTCTCTCTCGTGTGTGTGCACTCACCTATTTGTGCCTCCAGGAACAAGCTCTAGCTCTTGGACCCCGCTTTTTTAGCCGTTGGTTGTCTAATGCAATGACTACTGACCTTTTTCTCTATAGTATACCTACTTTTAAAGTTATGAATGGAGTTATAGCCTCTACAATCTGTTCCTTTAGGTCATTCCATTTACTCACTACCCTTACGCTAAAAGAAAACTGTCTAACATCTCTATGACATGTCTGAGTCTCAAACTTCCGTCCGTGCCCCTTGTTCTATTGCTATTCATTGTAAACATTATCTCTCTTTCCACCTTGTCAATCCCTCTAAGTATTTTATACGACTGTATCATGTCCCCCCCCTGTCCCTCCTCCTTTTTAACGTAGCCAGGTTTAGTTCCTTCAGTTTATCTTCGTACCTCATCCCTCGCAGTTCTGGGACAAGTCTCGTTGCAAACTTCTGCACCTTTTCGAGCTTCTTTATGTGTTTTTTAAGATGGGGGCTCCAAGATGGGGCGGCATACTATAAGACTGGCCTCACATAGGCGGTATACAGTAATTTAAAAGCCTCCTTATTCAAGTTTCTGAAGGGTGTTCTGACTTTTGCCAGAGTAGAGTATACGACTGACGTTATTCTATTTATATGAGCCTCTGATTATTCATATGTGTATATACGCGTGTTTACGAAGTGAGAGAAGGGGGGGAAAAGATAAGCTGATAAATGAAGAATATTGGGAAGGAGTGCATGAAAGGACAGCATCTCCCCCCCCCCCCATCATCCCTCCCACTAATACCCTCCCCCCCCCCTTCCATCTTCCACACTATCACGACAAAGAATAAAAAGATATATTCATAAAAACTATACAATCCCATGTCACGGAGAGTAAAAAAAAAGCCACCACAACTGATCAATAATAAAGCGCTCCTGATCGTCCAGGATAAATGTACACGTTTTTAAGGAACTTTACTGAGTGTTTTCGAGACAATTCCAATTTCATTCTCCGTTTTACTTTTAATGGTTTCATTTGACTAGTCATCTATTTAGATAGTAAAAAATACTGATTAACGTATTGGTAATAATAATACAATAACAATAATAATAATTAATATTATTATTATAACATTAATATTACTAATAAATATTCGTTTATGGAGAAAACCTGATGTCGCATGCACTTGTCAAACCGGTATATCAAGATAATTGACACATGTAAGAAATATGAAACTAAATTCAATCTAACATTTACTCACGTGTACATTAGATGATAAAAATCCACACTGATGAAGGGAAGATAAGCAAAATAATCATCACTGAAGGGAAAGTACTTCCTCCCCCCACCCCAGCGCTGACGGTCAACTAAGACTTCCAGCGATCTGTACTTTTGACCAATGTAATGTAGCTTCCAAACAGAACTTTAATTACCCGTTATGTCGTCAGAGAAGAATTTTAGGACGTTCATTGTCTTCTCTAGAGCAGATTCTCTGGTATAATTAGAGACTTTAAGAATGGTGTAATTATGAAGGCATTCAATAATGGTGACATATGCTTCACAGGTCACAGGTCGTCGACTTAAGTGGAATTAACACACTCCATCATCAAAACAAAGGGCCGTCGGGGTCACAACGTGTAAGTCAAATACCGAATTATTAAACTCTACTCAAGTCGGTATTTGACTTATATTCCACGTGACCACCTTCGAGGCTATGGCTCGAAACGTGCTTTATGCACTTTCAGCCCATATTGTAAACACCTCTGTAAATTCCAGCCTCCATTCAACTACAAAGGCCAAATACTAGTTAATCTAACCACCAAATCCCCTATTTATGAATGAAAAAACGGTTTACACACGACTCAACTTATGACGTCGAACACTTCCGGAATTAGTGCTTCACTGACGAATTTTGTTCGAACAACAACGCTGTAAATGCTTCACCCGCGTACTACAAATGCAAATAATCGCCAACAGACCTAAACACCTAACCTAACCTAACCTATACCTATATATGCACAATATGATAATATATTAAAATATTAATTTATATTTGACAACATTCCCGTTTTGAATGAACAGCATGTAAAAATTTATGAATGCGTCTGTGGAGTCGACCGCTGGATGTAATGGACTAGAGTCGAGGACGGGTTGGCAAATGCTTCGCCCACGTACTTCAAATATAAATACTCACCAACAAAACCTAAACATCTAACCTAACGTACGCCTAGCTATACACAAAACTTTAATGAATAATAATGTAAATTAACATATGAGAATAAACCTATTCCTATACACAGCATGTTAAAATTAATGAATGCGTTTTGGGGGGACGGCGGCCACTTTAATTAACAACCCTGGCTTGAGGACAGGCTGGTATAAATGCTTCGCCCACGTTTAAGTAATACAAATTGAGAAATAGAACCTAAACATCTAATTTAATCTCATCTGTGGTTACGGCTAACTATACACCAAATTCTAATATATAATAAGAAAATATTGATTTTAAATACGTAGTACGTTAAGATGACTGCGACTTAGGCGTCGGCCGCAGCAGCTTGCACGAACATAGGCTGAGAATAGGCTGTGAAAACCTTTTAACTATCTTTATCTAGACTTAACGATGCATAAGCATATATATATATATATATATATATATATATATATATAATATTATATATTATATATATATATAATATATATATATATATATATATATATATATATTATATATATATATAATATATTATATATTGATATAATATTAATTTATATGCGAAAGCGCCGTTTTTTTATTATTTCATGTGAAACCTTCATCCAGTCAGTTGATCGGTTTGGCTTGGTGTTGTAGGCCTATCAGCAGCGAGAGGGTTATTAAGGCCACCACAACAGCTTACTAGCTCAACCTGTTCTCTCGAATAACATCGCATTCAACACGGCATCAAATCCTCGTACTGCTACGGACACCGTACAGAAAAAGGCCTGTTCTAGCTTGAAAACTTTAAAGTATACTTTAAAAATAATAATATTATTATTATTATTATTTGTATTATTACTATTATTATTATTTATATTATTAGTGAGAAAATCAGTAGGATCCATGAGGATTCGAACTGCACACTTGGGATCCCCCAGCACCCCTCATGGCTTTTCGAGCAAAACAAACTTAATTGTTAGGATACACAACGTAAGAATGAGTGATGTATGTTATGGCGAAGCGGGTCTACGGATGGAATAAACAAGGAGCAGCAGAGAGAAAGCAGAGACCCCCAGTTGGATATGCGCCGAATTATAAAGGAACTTTGCTTTTGCACATGGCTTACTGACAGGCATTTTGACTCCTACTGAAGTCAGATCTATGTTGAGCATGCCGCTGTTTTGATTCGGGATAGCCATAGAATACGGCTGATGGCGAGTGCTGATGCAAGTGTCCATAACTTCGTGATATGGTTAGTTTATATTCATTTTCACTCAAATTGACATCATCCTATATATCGTTGATTAAAAATTACGCAAATATTCTATCTATTCCCCCCCGTCACTTTAATGCGTTAACTCTCGCCTTGTTCTTTCCACTAAAGTATTATCATTTTTAATTGCAGCTACATGCTTACTCACTTATGCCAAAAATTGTAATTTGATTTAGATCGTTGTACGCCTGTTTAGTCCAGTCATTATTGCAATGATTTGTACAAGTTGCTTACGAATTAAAGTTTTCCGAATTCTAAATTCTACGTAA
>WNGS01166226.1:1513436-1527135 GCA_020271785.1 Procambarus virginalis | reverse complement strand
TGGACTGTGAGGCAGACAGGGACACAAGGCCAGCATGGTCGGACTGTGGGGCAGGACACAAGGCCAGCATGGTCGGACTGTGAGGCAGACAGGGACACAAGGCCAGCATGGTCGGACTGTGGGCAAGGACACAAGGCCAGCATGGTCGGACTGTGGGGCAAGGACACAAGGCCAGCATGGTCGGACTGTGAGGCAGACAGGGACACAAGGCCAGCATGGTTGGACTGTGAGGCAGACAGGGACACAAGGCCAGCATGGTCGGACTGTGAGGCAGACAGGGACACAAGGCCAGCATGGTCGGACTGTGAGGCAGACAGGGACACAAGGCCAGCATGGTTGGACTGTGAGGCAGACAGGGACACAAGGCCAGCATGGTTGGACTGTGAGACAAGGACACAAGACCAGCATGGTGGACTTCTGCTCCCGCGCTAATCCTCCGCCTGCGGCCCGCGTCCCGCCATACGACACTCTGCTCCTGTAATTATGACCGTCAAAGTGTGGCATGAGGCTGTGCCCTCGGGCATAACAATAATAAGAGCAATTATGTTTTGTTTATTACCGTTATTAGGTTTACTGATGTTAAAACCATTAAAACTATTATTATTATTATTATTTAAATAGTTATAGCTAAAGCCTGTAAATATATCACATTATCATCACTTGTTAATTTCTTCGTGATGTACACACGTGTGTGTGTGTGTATATATTATTTATATTATATATATATATATATATATATATATATATATAATATATATATATATATGTATATATATATATATTATATATATATATATATATATATATATATATATATAAAATAGTTGAGATTATACTAATACCTGTTGTCTGTTGTCACTCAGTTCCTTTGTAAGGAGGTGAACATCAACACAAATATTAAACTGTTAACAAAGAAAGAAATACTAGCATCAAAGACTGATGGTAGTCTTATTTCAAGTACAGACACCTAAACAAGTTTGTTTCTTGTTGTGAGTGGCCGCCTCCATCATCGTTTTTGGGGACTGACGACGACGACAAGTTTCTCTCTCTGTCTCTCTGTCTCTCTCTCTCTCTCTCTCTCTCTCTCTCTCTCTCTCTCTCTCCCCTCCTACCATTCCATGAGTCTGAGGTAATCAGTCTCCCCGGGCAACTTATAATCCTTAGTAATTTGTATCAAAGGGAGGAGTAACCGCCACCTCCCACCACGCACCCCTTGTGCCCACGCTCCCCTTGTGTCCACGCTCCCCATTGTGCCCACGCTCCCCCTTGTGCCCACGCTCCCCCTTGTGTCCACGCTCCCCCTTGTGTCCACGCTCCCCATTGTGCCCACGCTCCCCCTTGTGCCCACGCTCCCCCTTGTGCCCACGCTCCCCCTTGTGCCCACGCTCCCCCTTGTGCCCACGCTCCCCCTTGTGCCCACGCTCCCCCTTGTGCCCATGCTCCCCTTGTGCCCACGCTCCCCCTTGTGCCCACGCTCCCCATTGTGCCCACGCTCCCCCTTGTGCCCACGCTCCCCTTGTGCCCACGCTCCCCCTTGTGCCCACGCTCCCCCTTGTGCCCACGCTCCCCTTGTGCCCACGCTCCCCCTTGTGCCCACGCTCCCCCTTGTGCCCACGCTCCCCCTTGTGCCCACGCTCCCCCTTGTGCCCACGCTCCCCCTTGTGCCCACGCTCCCCCTTGTGCCCACGCTCCCCCTTGTGCCCACGCTCCCCCTTGTGCCCACGCTCCTCCCTTGTGCCCACCTCCCTGAACGAGACTCATAAACTGTGCGCCTGGCAAATATCCATCCACCTCGTTATATTTACCAGATCCGACACAGTTTGCGAACATTTATATGACAACAACTGTAGAAGGAGCCATAGTCAGCCTGGCTACACCGCCACACAGACCTCTCGTAGAGCCGTTATCTTGAGGCGATTTCGGGGCTTTTAGTGTCCCCGCGGCCCGGTCCTCGACCAGGCCTCCAGCCCCCCGGAAGCAGCCCGTGACAGCTGACTAACACCCAGGTACTTATTTTACTGCTAGGTAACAGGGGCATAGGGTGAAAGAAACTCTGCCCATTGTTTCTCGCCGGCGCCCGGGATCGAACCCGGGACCACAGGCTCACAAGTGCAGCGTGCTGTCCGCTCGGCTTACCGGCTCCCGTAGCTACACACGCTGCACCCCTCACTCACCCGTCCCCTCACCCTCCCCTCACCCACCTCTCACCACCCCCTCACCCACCCCTCACCCCCCCCCCTCACCCCCCCCCCTCACCCACCCCTCACCCTCCTCACAGACCTCTCGTATTACCACGCACCATTCAACAAGTTTGTATCATCCTCGCCAATCATTCGTAGTTATCAAATCAATGAAAGGGAGAGGATTAAGGGGGGAGGGAGGGAGAGGGGGGGAGGGTGTGCCTGGGGGGAAGGGGGGAGAGCACCCCAGTGATCACGTGACTCTCCCAGCCATGCCAGCCACCGTCTCTTGTCTCACCTCAAGAGGTGACAGATCGTCCAACACAATACAAGCCTCATCATTCATCATCCTCTACGTGGGCCTCGTAAACATGTTGAAGGGGGGGGGGGACACAGGGAGGACCCCTGCCCCCCCCCCCTTTCCCGTGACGCTGCTGGGGACCCGTGACGCTGCTGGGAGACCCGTGACGCTGCTGGGGGCCCCGTGACGCTGCTGGGGGACCCGTGACGCTGCTGGGGGCCCCGTGACGCTGCTGAGGGCCCGTGACGCTGCTGGGGGACCCGTGACGCTGCTGAGGGCCCGTGACGCTGCTGGGGGACCCCGGTCTCCCCCTACTTCTGGGGAGGGGGCGGGGAGACGCGGCCTAACTCTCACACACCGAGAATTAATCAAAACTTTGCGGGGATTTGTGGGTCGAAAAACTGATCCACACACAAGCCGCTGCTACACCATGAGGGTGTAGGGGGCTGGAGCATACGGTAGATGGAGGGGAGCATGTGCAGGGCTGGAACATGAGGCTGGAGCATGGTGAGAAAGTGGAGCGTACGTAGAGTGGTAGAGATTGAGGAAGAAGAGGAGCGTGGAGAGGAGGGGGTGGAGCATTAGAGGAAGTGAAGCCATTGGAGGGAAGAAGCATTAGGAGAGTGTATATCATGATGAAGGGGGTGGAGCATGAGGCGGTGTATAATGAGCAGAAGGGATGATGAGCACGATGACGGGATACATTATAATGAGGTAAAGCACGATAATGAAGGGGGGGGGTTAGAGAGCATGAGTACAATATTGTTATGAATAGTGTTGTGTTCAGCGTTGTTATATTGAGCATAATGAGCGTACAGCGAGGTTGTGAGTACAGTGTTATTGTGAGTACAGTGTTGTTATAACCAATGATGTTGTGACTTCAGTGTTAATGTGAGTACACTATTGTGAGTGCACAGTTATGAATACAGTGTTGTGAGTAGAGTTTTTTTTAAGTACAGAGTTTTTAGGTACAGTCTTATGAGTATAATGTTGCTGTGAGGGCAGTGTTGCTGTGAGTGCAGTTGTTGTGAGTGGAGTGTTGTTGTGAGTGCAGTGTTGTTGTGAGTGTTGTTGTGAGTGTTGTTGTGAGTGTTGTTGTGAGTCGTGTTGTTGTGAGTACAGTGTTGTTGTGATGTGTTTGTTGTGAGTGGTGTTGTTGTGAGTGGTGTTGTTGTGAGTGGAGTGTTGTTGTGAGTGCAGTGTTGTTGTGAGTGTTGTTGTGTGAGTGATGTTGTGAGTGTTGTTGTGAGTGGTGTTGTTGTGAGTGGTGTTGTTGTGAGTGGTGTTGTTGTGAGTGGTGTTGTTGTGAGTGCAGTGTTGTTGTGAGTGCAGTGTTGTTGTGAGTGGTGTTGTGTGAGTGGAGTGTTGTTGTGAGTACAGTGTTGTTGTGAGTGTTGTTGTGAGTGTTGTTGTTGTGAGTGTTGTTGTGAGTGTTGTTGTGAGTGGTGTGTTGTTGTGCGTGGTGTTGTTGTGAGTGGAGTGTTGATGTTGTGAGTGGAGTGTTGATGTTGTGAGTGGAGTGTTGATGTTGTGAGTGGAGTGTTGTTGTGAGTGGGTGTTGTTGTGAGTGCAGTTGTTGTTGTGAGTGCAGTGTTGTTGTGAGTGGAGTGTTGTTGTGAGTGGAGTGTTTTGTGAGTGCAGTGTTGTTGTGAGTGTTGTTGTGAGTGTTGTTGTTGAGTGTGTTGTGAGTGTTGTTGTGAGTGGTGTGTTGTTGTGAGTGGTGGTGTTGTTGTGAGTGGAGTGTTGTTGTGAGTACAGTCTTGTTGTGAGTGGAGTGTTGTTGTGAGTGGAGTGTTTGTTGAGTGGTGTTGTTGTGAGTGGTGTTGTTGTGAGTGGTGTTGTTGTGAGTGCAGTGTTGTTGTGAGTGCAGTGTTGTTGTGAGTGCAGTATTGTTGTGAGTGGAGTGTTGTTGTGAGTGGTGTTGTTGTAAGTACAGTGTTGTTGTGAGTACAGTGTTGTTGTGAGTACAGTGTTGTTGTGAGTGCAGTGTTGTTGTGAGTGGTGTTGTTGTAAGTACAGTGTTGTTGTGAGTACAGTGTTGTTGTGAGTACAGTGTTGTTGTGAGTACAGTGTTGTGAGTACAGTGTTTGTGAGTACAATGTTGATGACAATGTGAGTGTGGCAGGTGGAGGGGGGGGGAGGAGGACAGGTGAGTGGAGGATGATTAATGAGTGTGGTCCAGAGTGTGAGGGGTGCCAGCTCGTCTATACACGTCATCATCCATCACCATCTTGGTGGCGGCAGGATCTGCCCCCCCCCCCCCCCCCCGTCACAATCACACTCCTCCCCCCCCCCTCTCCTCACCCCCACCTACCCACATCCTCTCCACCCACACTCACATGCCTTTAGGCTTAAGACTCATGAGATCAATTCTGCGGTGAATACATAAGGCCCTTGAACCCGAGTTGATGGGTAGATGGATAAGTGAATGAATGGGTGGGTAGCCCGTTACCGTGATGGGCAGATTGGTAAGTACTTTGATGAATGAGTGCATGGCGGTTGGGATGTATAAATACATGTAAATGAATTAGGGGTTGGTGCAGATTTGTGGATAAATGGATAGAGTATGAATGAACACTAAACTCATGACTGGGTGGATTGACAAGTGGAGGGTTGGACACCTGGGCTGATTGATGGACTTGTGGATTGTCGAGTGAACGGGTGGAATACGAAGGCTACGACCAGAGCAGTCGCCAGCTGGCCCCGATGGTAAGCTGTGACTTAACTAACCAAAGAGACAAACAGCTCTGGAACATGAGTCACGCCCACCTCACTCACTCAGTCTGGTTAAGCACCCTCGGATCTGGCTAGTAACCGAATGGGTGCCAAATTTAAACTTATAATATAAAAAATTTAGATTTGTGTATATAAATATATATATATATATATATATATATATATATATATATATATATATATATATATATATATATATATATATATATATATATATTATTGAAAGTGAGCGAGATGATGAGAACAATGATTCTAGCACAAATCTTCTCTATTTTCGTTACATTTTTTCTTTACTCGAGAAGGAAGTTGAAAAATTAACTCTCCAAAGTTCATTTTTACAGTTTTATTTGACCTGACGCTAAGAGATGCGTTTCGCTAACTCTTGTTAACATTGTCAACGGCAGAGTTGAAATGATGACAAAGTTTCTTGCTGCATAGTATGCACCCGAGGATGATGTGAAGGTGAAGCACCTCACTCACAGGTCCATTGTACCTTGTCACTCTCCCGTTTGATAATGGGTGGAGGCAGTATGTCGTATGTTTCCCTGTGTTCTCGAAGTTGGAACATGTGTAATTTGGTGCTAGTTGCTATTGATACATAGCTTGGTTTGCTTGATGATTAGCTACACCTACTGCAGCGCTCCTTATGTCTTACTGATGAAGGAGTGGATGGGTAAATTGGTAGATGGGAAGATGGTTATGTAAATGGCTGGTTGAAAGGGTAGATAGGCGTCTCTCTTACCCACACACTCTCTCTCTCTCTCTCTCTCTCTCTCTCTCTATTGTATTAACACGTAATTCCTAATTGCATGTGAGCGTTGTTTCTGCATAATGGAACAGAAATGACCTCCAACTGAATTATGTTTACGCTAAATTGCTGTCCTAATTGGTCGTCACTGGGTCCGTGTTCACACTTTTTTTAAGGTAAACATCACTATAGGACACCTATAGCGCCACTCCCACGGCAAATTATATTTAATACGCCCTTGATTTCTGTATTTAAAATTGTTCTAGTGCCACACAATGATATAAAATGTGTAAAAGCTGAATGGGCTGAAGATTCGCCGAGGATATCTAGACGTTTCAATTACCCGCCATCAGGCCGGGTCGCCTAACAAAAGGGGGTGACCCAAGCCTCTCTGGACATAATAGTGGAGGAGCGGCGGTCTCTCAGGCGGTGCGTGTGTGTTATTGTTGGTCCGGCCGCCTCTACAGCGCCCTCCCCCTTGTCATATTCTCCAGAGATCACGCACACTCACACGCCAACACTCTCACTCTCCCACTCTCTTCTCTCCACAAAGGGCATATTACACGATGCTACAATGCCTCTACCAGGCATTACCTGGGTTATTCCACCCAGACCGCCATGTTGGGAGACAAGAGGTCGGTGGGTGGTGACGGGTCTTCCCGTCTAAACCGCGCGCGCCCGTCTCACACGCCCAATCCACCCCTTCCTCCCCCTGTCTACACGCACGCCCACACGCCCGCTTGACATGATGAGGTGTTGTCTGCCAGAAGAGGTTTAGGACAGCGCTCAGGGCCCGGTGGATGGAGGATGTTTTTTTCTTTTTTTCGTCTCGAGAGATGCGGAGGTGAAACCCGATGTTAGAAAAGCACTGCACTGTGTTGGTTTATCCAAAGTGATTTTTTTCTCCCCAGCTCCGTTCTTTGTTGTCCTGAATAATGTACTACAACCGGTAAGGGTACAGCACAGGTAGGCTATAGCCGTGGCAGGCTACAGCAGTAGTAGGTTACAGCAGTAGTAGGTTACAGCAGTGGCAGGTTACAGCAGCTGCAGGTTACAGAAATGCTAGGCTACAGCAGCGGCAGGTTAGTACAATGACTGGATACAGCCGTGACAGGCTACAGCAGTAGGAACGGGAGAGACCTAGACGCACTACAGAACGATGGCTGCTAGACCTTAACCCTGATAAATGCAACGAAATTAAGATCAAATGAAGATAAGAAGTCCCCAGGCACACTACATTCTTAATGGCTGATACGTTCGGGAATCAGACAAAGAGAAAACTCCGGGAGTATATATAACAAACTTTTACATTAACAAAATATCGTTTGAAATATTCGAAAACTGGAAAATTACCGAGAATCCTTTAGGAGCTGAGACAAAGACGTCTTCATGGCATTGTATAAAAACATACATAAGACCAACCCTGAAGTATGCAGCTCCGGCACTGAGTTTCACACTTATATAACACAAACTAAAATTGAAAATTGCAATTTTGAATTATTTTTTGCCTAAAATTCTTTTTTCGATTTTCTATCATTTACGTTTTGTTTTGGAGGAATCAAAATGGCACATTTTTTGTTTCAACAAAAATAAAAAGACAGTTTTCCGTGAAGACGCGAACACCCACTTCACGCTGGTCAAATATGTTAGGTGTCTAGTATATAAACTTTCTTCGTGAAACAATGTCATCAGATAGAGAAAAAAATATATTATTATATATTTGAAATATTTTATTAATAACCTTTAGACAAATTAATTACAACAACACAAACTCTTGTCAAAGCAAGCGAACAAAGGTGTAAGTAATGTATATAACTCAAATCTTGCTCAAAATGCTCACAATAATCCAACTGAGTGAAATTACATGACATGAAAATCGGTAAAGCATTTGAGAAAATCCTCCACTAAATCAGCTATTTTGTATTGCAAAAATTATCTCTAAATTTTCCTAAGCCTACTGACTTATCCGAAAATATTTTTAGCTTTACCAGAAAGCAATAAAAATAAACGTCTGAAAATCGCTATAATTATTGATTAACGTTAATTGTACAAAATATTACCTATAAATGAAAGCACATAGAGGTAACTTAACTAAGGTAAATGGAATGTTTATGTCCACAGAAGTGTGGATGACAATTTATATAACTTAACCAATATTGGCGATGGATGAATATTTGTATTAAATTCCCGGGAATTATTCTAAGACCTTGACATAACAAAGTCCTCAGATAATGGACCGTTTATTCATACATGTGTGTGTGTGTGTGTGTGTGTGTGTGTGTGTGTGTGTGTGTGTGTGTGTGTGTGTGTGTGTGTGTACTCACCTAATTGTGCTTGCGGGGGTTAAGCTCTGGCTCTTTGGTCCCGCCTCTCAACTGTCAATCAACTGGTACACAGATTCCTGAGCCTTAAAAATATTATTTTGTTGTAATTCGAAAAAATCTGGTAAAATAATAATTTATTGATTAACAATGAAATATCAGTCGTAATACTTGTAATTAATATATTAGTACTAAAATATCTAATGTATTTAATTCTAAATATGATTAATTAGCATTAAGGTCTCAAGAAATATACTTCAAAAAACGAAACTTTCAACAAAAAAAATTACGTAATTTTGATTCTTAAAACAAAATAAATATTCAAATTTTTACGACAACAATATTTCGAAGTTGTATTAATTTAAGTTAAAATGCAATAGACAGTTGAAGAGTGCAACTGACCTCTGGTAAAGACTATCTGATCAGCTAAGCTGTGGTTGCTCCGTCGGACAACAGTGCTTATTGGTCGACCTGACTGTTAACCAGGAGGAGGTCTGGCAGAGACCGGCCTTGAGAAACAATGATCCCCGGAACCATCTCAAGTGTACGTAATATGGAGAAAGATACAATTTTCTTCCCCCAATTTCAGTTATTGATAACATATTCAACATGTAAGGCGGACACGACAGACAGCTGGAAAGGTGGAGACCAAGCGCTGAAGCTTTGAAATGATAGCACAAATATCCGAGAACACGACACACCTACACAAGGGAACGCGGAGTCATGACCCTGTACGCCACCTACGTGAGACCTGCCAGAGTGTATGCAGCTCCAGCGTCGAGTACCTCCCTGTTATCCCCCGAACTGTAGCTGGTGATGATCCTGAGTTGGCAACAAGTCTGGTCCACAAACTATGAGTAAAGAACTGGGGAAAGGAGGAGAAAACTGGATTTCTGAGCGCCGAAAATATACGTGTAAGGAAGAGTAGTGCTATGATCGAGACATACAAGATTCTCTGGGGATGTGGCACATTAAATGGGCAAGAAATGTTTAGAATGTGGGGCACCAGAACAAGGTGATAAGGGATGAAAGATACAGACCCAACTGTGCCATAAAGGTTGAAGATAACATTAATACAATGAGAGTGTAGTGAATACAACTTGAGTGTAATGAATACACGGACACAAACTAGAGAGGTCAGATAGTACTGCCAAACTCCATATGAGGGCTGCCAGTCCCCACAACAGCTGGCAAGGCGGGGACCAGTATCTGTGGCTCGATCCCGCAAGTTCATATTAGTGCGAATAGTGTACATTCTCACTAATATGAACTAAAACGTGTGTGTGTGTGTGTACACAGAGGCACGTTATATACAGACAGATAACGACAAAGGCACACAACACACCCTCTCAGCGAGGCCTTTACACCCCTCCCTCGCCTGCACCACCCCCTTCCTGCACCACCCCCACCCCGCGCCCCGCCGCTCCGGCCAAACACGCAAATAGCGCCAAACATTACACTAGATAATGGGCGAGGACCAATTACCCGCACTACAAACTGTTTAACCGCGCGTGACACTACTGCCAACTCTCACACCTGCTCCCTGGCTCTCCCTGGCTCTCCCTGGCACTCTCACTACCTCTCTCTCGCATTTATTCTTGTATACGCTCTCTCCCTCTGTTTACATACCTTAGTTTCTATGTTTTATTTAATGTTGCCTTTCATCGTGATGTAAGTTGGTGAAGCGAGTTGGTGCAGGGAAGATATCGTACTCAGGCAGCTGGACCCAATGAAAGTCACTAGATGAGGACACGTCTCGACCAATCACAAGCACATCTAGCCACTGAAGACACGTCTCGACCAATCACAAGCACATCTAGCCACTGAAGACACGTCTCGACCAATCACAAGCACACCTAGCCACTGAGGTAAGAACGTCGTCTTCTCTCCTACATAAACAACTTACCAGAAAACTTTGACGGCAATAGACATAAAGCGTACCCTATTTAACCAATCAGAGAGAACCGCAATATCCCAACCAATGAGAAGCCGAGAATATAAACCTAACCTTCTCAGCCAGCCAAGGTAGCTGAAAGCCAAGGCAATGCTTGTCATTGGTTGAGAGCTTAAAGTAGCGCCAATTTACTACCTGTCCTTAAATTACTTTAAAAGAACTTCAAAACTTCAAAGATATTACTCCAAATCCGAACACGAAACACTCCAATGATGAGCTTAAGTATGTACTTCCTGCCCAACCCATCCTCAGGCCAGGCGTGTTAAAGCAGCGGCCGTCACCCGACGACGCATTTGTCAATTTTTAATATATTATGTATTAAAAATAGGTTTGTTCTCCATTATATAAAAATATTATTATACAACAAAATTCTATGTACAGTTAGACGTAGGTTACGCTAGGCATTTAGGTTCTGTTGGCGATTATTTGTATTTATAGTACGTGGGTGAAGCATTTACAGCCTTGTGGTTCGAACAAAAGTCGTCAGTGAAGCACTTGTTTCGGAAGTGTTCGGATGTCATCAGTTGTGAGTCGTGTGTAAACCGTTTTTCAATCATAAACAGCGGGGGTTTGGCGGGTGGATTATCTAGCATATGGCCTTTGTTGATGCAGCCTGTCCTTATGAACAGAGGCCAAAGTCCATTCCATGCACCCGCCAAACCCGCTGTTTATGAATGAAAAACGGTTTACACACGACTCACAACTGATGACGTTCGAACACTTCCGGAACAAGTGCTTCACTGAAGACTTTTGTTCGAAACACAACGCTGTAAATGCTTTACCAATGTACAACAAATATAAATAATCGCCAACAGAACCTAAACACCTAACCTAGATATAGACATATATATAAATAATAAAATAAATAATAAATAAATATGTTTATTCAGGAAAGGTACATACATAAAGTGATTATACATAAGTGGATCGATTTATAGATAGAGCTAGTACATACAATGCCTAAAGCCACTATTACGCAATGCGTTTCGGGCAATATATATATATATATATATATATATATATATATATATATATATATATATATATATATATATATATATATAGTTTCCCTGTGTACTGTATGTCGTGCTGTGGTTGTCAACTGTTGAGTGGCTCCCGCATGAGGCATGTTCACAGTGACTGTTTATATAAATCTTGGCCGGGAAGCGAGCTTCCGAGCAGTGATAATGATGTCAACATATTAATTGGCCGCCGGATGAAACAGTTTTTGCGCGGGTAATTTGGGTGGTGCAGCTGGTGTTTGTCTGTTTATGGCGGCGACCGCTCGTGCTCGACAACCACCTCAACCTACATCAATTATTCACAGTGGCGCTGCATCTCTCCCTCCTGTTGTTGGTGATGGTGATAGTGGTGGTGGTGGTGGTAATGATGGTGGTAGTGGTAGTTGTTGTGGTGATAGTGGTGGTGGTAATGATGATGGTAGTGGTGGTAGTGGAAGTTGTGGTGGTGGTAGTGGTGCTGTTGCTGCTGCTCTCCTAACAATGTTCACAAAACAGTGACTTTGATGAAAAAGAGCTCTTTAAGAGCCTTTGTGTACCTGTTGCCTTTTAGTTTTTTTCTGACGTTCGAATTCGTTGTCGTATCTGGCGTACATGTTGTGGATGGAGGTGGCTTCCATAACTTCCTCTTTCAATGCCTTCCGCTTATCGACCACTCGATACGAGAATTTCCTTATATTTCTTATTCATCTGCGTTTTAAATTCCATCTATGTCCGCTTGTTCTTTTTTCTCTTAATTTAAAGAACCTGTCCTTGTTACCATGTGTATTTCCATCAGTATTGTGTATGTTGTGATCACTCTCGGCTCACTAGGTAGAACATCGACGCTGCACGACGCCGCACGACGTTGGACGCCGCCGCACGACGTTGGACGCCGCCGCACGACGTTGGACGCCGCCGCACGACGTTGGACGCCGCCGCACGACGTTGGAAGCCGCCGCACGACGCTAGACGACGCTGGACGACGATGGATGACGCTGGATGACGCTGGACGACGCTGCACGACGCTGGACGACGCTGGACGACGCCGCACGACGCTGGACGACGCCGCACGACGCTGGACGCCGCCGCATGACGTTGGACGCCGCGCACGACGCTGGACGACGCCGCATGACGTTGGACGACGCCGCACGACTCTGCACTCTTGTCACTGTTGAGTTAAGAGTGACAGCCTGTCATCCTGCGGATCAAGCCCACCTCCCAGCACACGCTCTCTTGCATCTCAGCAGCTTAAGGCATCTCTATCTACCAGATGTCCTCCGCTGGGGTTTGTTCACCTGGCAGCTCATTCTTGATTGACCGAGATGTGTCCAACACTCTCTGACTCTCCCATTCTCTCCATCTCCTGAGTTCCAGGTTGACTCTGGTCTTCAGTAAGAGAGCGAGATGGTAGATTGTTGTTGTTGTTATAGATTCAGCTACTCGGAACAAGTTCCAAGTAGCACGGGCTATTGTGAGCCCGTAACTTACCTGGCACAGGAGCTGGGCAAGAAGCACGGGCTATGGTTACCCTCGTGGACAGGAACTGTCTCCCGAGATGGTAGATAAGAGAGTAAGATGATATAGTAAGATGATATGTAAGGAGGTGAGATGATAGGTATTCTCTTAATTCTTACCTATCACTCACTTTTACCTATCTTCCCACTCTCTTACCTTATTAAATGACTTTCTCCTCCGCACTTTTCCCATTCCATGGCTTCACAACTGTTCAGGACGGAGCGAAAGGCCGCCAATCGTCATTTGCAGATTTGTGGATTGGTGTCCAATCTTCAGGCACTGTACCGTGACTCATCATCAGCAATACGGTGAACTTTCTAGAAACCTCTATGGCTGCATTGCATGATGCCCTGACCAATCACGAGGGCGCAATATGTGGCACCATCTGATTATCCTCGGCACACGAAATGAGCCTTTAGCCAATCAGAACGAAGGAAACTCGCCTTCCAAGAGCTCGGGGATCAGTGGTCGCAAGCCGTTTGGGAAATGGGAGGAAGTCTCCATTGTGGTCCCGACAGTCAAAGGATACGGATGAGCATCTACTCACCGTTCTTGGATAAGCCCAAGGAGCCAGTTACTGAGAGCGGAGAAGCGATGAAAGATTCTGCCGTTGTTTGCCAGGTTCTGAGCCGCGGCACAGGCCTCCCTCCCATGATAATTAATATTCGCCACTCGTCTCTGTGGGGAAGGAGGCAGCTGCCACAGCGCGTGTTGCACAAGGGGTCACCAGAGCTGCCCACTTGGCTGACCCCAGGCAGCTAGCTGCCCACCTGGCTGACCCCAGGCAGCTAGCTGCCCACCTGGCTGACCCCAGGCAGCTAGCTGCCCACCTGGCTGACCCCAGGCAGCTGCCCACCTGGCTGACCCCAGGCAGCTGCCCACCTGGCTGACCCCAGGCAGCTGCATGGGAGTGTCACAGCTCCCCACTTGACTAGGGTCTAAG
>WNGS01166226.1:1458700-1470080 GCA_020271785.1 Procambarus virginalis | reverse complement strand
TAACTCGCACCGTACTATCTAAAAATCTACTTGTCCATTAATAAAGAATTTCACGTCTCATTATCGCCACCTTCCACTGTAGTTACGTGAGGTAGTTATTACCTAAATTTGGGCAGCAAGTAGCCGCCTTCGTGTTGACTAATGCCTCCGCTAATTTTAACGACCAAGTTTAAAGTTAATTGTGGTCATTTAAGCTTTCATATAGCTATAAATTCTCATGTGTTCATAAATCGCCGATTTTAAGTATCTTGTTTTAACGTGGCGGTAATTGTTTGCTTTCATATCGCTACAGTGTTTACTCTTTATCTTTGTGAGGAACGTTGGAACGAGGAACGAACGATTGTACAGGGACCCGGTGGCTGAGCGGACAGAACACTGGACGCGTGATCCTGTGGTCCCGGGTTCGATCCCGGGCGCGAAACAATGGGCCGAGTTTCTTTCACCCTGATGCCCCTGTTATCTTGCAGTAAATAAGTACCTGGGAGTTGGTCAGCTGTCACGGGCTGCTTCCTGGGGGTGGAGGCCTAGTAGAGGACCGGGCCGCGGGGACACTAAAGCCCCGAAATCATCTCGAGATAACCTCAAGATAACGCTGAGTGTGTTGCTGGCTTTGGCTGAATGTAACGCTGACACACGAATATTAAAAACAAAATTGAACATTGTGCCGTTTGGTAAATATTTGACGAAATATAGTTAAGATTTCAAAATAATTAACAACTGCAATGCAGCCCGTCCTCACGCCAAGATTATTCCATCCAGCGGTCGACCCCAAAGCCGCATTCACCAATTTGAACAAGCTGTTCATTTAGAAATTTCTCGCATATAAATTAATATTATTTTATATTAGCATATTTAGGCACGGGTTAGGTTTGGTGTTTAGGTTCTGTTGGCGATTATTTGTATTTGAAGTTCGTGGGTGAAGCATTTATAGAATTGTGGTTCGTACGGAGGACGTGAGCGAAGCACTTGTTCCGGAAGTGTTCGGACGTCATCAGTTGTGAGTCGCGTGTAAACTGCTTTTCATTCATTCATAAACAGGGGGTTTGGCGGCTGGATTAACGAGCTTGGATCTTTGTATGCGAGGACAGGCGGGTTTATGAGGGCGCAGCCCGTCCACCAAACAAACACCCAAACACGATTCCATCCACCCGCCAACCCGGTTTAACGGGTTGGCGGATGGATGAAAAACGGTTTACACACGACTCACAACTGCTGACGTTCGAACACTTCCGGAACAAGTAATTACCTAAGTGTAATTACCTAAGTGTAGTTACAGGATGAGAGCTACGCTCGTGGTGTCCCGTCTTCCCAGCACTCTTTGTCATATAACGCTTTGAAACTACTGACGGTCTTGGCCTCCACCACCTTCTTCCCTAACTTGTTCCAACCGTCTACCACTCTGTTTGCGAAAGTGAATTTTCTTATATTTCTTCGGCATCTGTGTTTAGCTAGAATGCTTCACTGACGAATTTTGTTCGAATCACAACGCTATAAATGCTTCACCCACGTACTACAAATACAAATAATCGCCAACAGAACCTAAACACCTAACCTAACTTATGCCTACATATGCACAATATGCTAATATACTATATTTTTGCAGTCTCCGTGGTGTAGTGGTAAGACACTCGCCTGGCGTTCCGCGAGCGCTATGTCATGGGTTCGTATCCTGGCCGGGGAGGATTTACTGGGCGCAATTCCTTAACTGTAGCCTCTGTTTAACGCAACAGTAAAATGTGTACTTGGATGAAAAAACGATTCAACGCGGCGGGGGATCGTATTCCAGGGACCTGCCCGAAACGCTACGCGTACTAGTGGCTGTACAAGAATGTAACAACTCTTGTAATTTGAAAAAATTCCCGTTTTGAATGAACAGCATGTTAAAATTTATGAAGCGTCTGTGGGGTCGACCGCTGGATGTAATGTACTTGAGTCGAGGACGGGTTGAAGGATGAGCTGCTGCAACCATCAGTCTCGGAAAACTATAGAGTTGTGCTCTGGTTGTTGGTCTGGAGTTGGTTGCGCTCTCCAGGGCGCAAAGCCAGGGTAGGTTGATACGGAGGGAGAAGCTGTTACCCATGCAACAGGTCCCCCCCCTCTCCACGGCGCCGAAAGTCTCCAATGGAAAGGCAAACGCCATTTCGATTGGTTCCGGCGCCGTCGCAGGAACTGTTAGAACGAGCTTAAAAGCAACAACGACCTGCCCCCAGGGGGCTCCTGCAACGAGAACCTCAGTAAACAGAGTCCGAAAGAGTCGATGGTGGCTTCGATAATGGCTTAAGACTGATTGTGTATTTGAATTGTGTTTATACTTGTTGCCTAGCTTTATCTGTACTTGTGTAGAGACTACTTAGAAAAATCAAATCTGTCAAATCAAAGAAGTAGAAATTACTTACCCGAGTGCCGCTGAGGAATCGGCACCCTGGCTGCCAGAGGTATTGCGTGCGGACCAGTGCCACGCAAGGTATTGACTTTGAAAGGTAATTTACGTTAATTGGTTTAGTATGAAATTTGTCAGGAGTCTGATCAGTCGCACACCCACGCGAGGGGGCCTCGCGGCAGAGTGGGCAGCGCTCGGGAGTCGTAGTCCTAATGGCCCGGGTTTGATCCCCGGCGGAGGCGGAAACATATGGGCATAGTTTTTCACCCTGATGCACCTGTTCATCTAGCAGTAAACGGGTACTTGCGAGTTAGACAGCTGCTACGGGCTGCTTCCTTTGTATTCACCTAGTTGTGTTTGCGGGGGTTGAGCTTTGCTCTTTCGGCCCGCCTTTCAACTGTCAATCAACTGTTACTAACTATATATATATATATATATATATATATATATATATATATATATATATATATATATTTTGTGTGAGAACTATATGTAGTAGATATAATAGAGAAAAAATATGTTGGTTAGAAAGGTGAGGTCTAAGCGCCAATAGCTCGATCCTGCAGACACAAAGTAAATGCAAATAGTAAATACACACACACACACACACACACACACACACACACACACACACACACACACACACACACACACACACACACACACACACACACACACACACACACACACACACACACACACACACACACACACACACACACACACACACACACACACACACACACACACACACACACACACACACACACACACACACACACACACACACACACACACGCGCGCGCGCACGCACACGCGCGGGGACACGGGTGGAAACTTAGTACCCAAATGAGCCACAGAGACATTAGAAAGAATTTTTTAATTGTCAGAGTAGTTAAGAGAGGGAATGTATTGGACAGTAATGTGGTGGAGGCTGACTCCATACACAGTTTCAAATGTATATTTAATAATAATAATAGAAGCCAGTACCTTACCTTGGTTACCTTCAGGTGCTTCCGGGGCTCAGCGTCCCCGCGGCCCGGTCGTCGACCAGGCCTCCTGGTTGCTAGACTGATCAACCAGGCTGTTAGACGCGGCTGCTCGCAGCCTGACGTATGAGTCACAGCCTGGTTGATCAGGTATCCTTTGGAGGTGCTTATCCAGTTCTCTCTTGAACACTGTGAGGGGTCGGCCAGTTATGCCCCTTTTGTGTAGAGGGAGCGTGTTGAACAGTCTCGGGCCTCTGATGTTGAAAGAGTTCTCTCTCAGAGTACCTGTTGCACCTCTGCTTTTCAACGGGGGTATTCTGCACATCCTGCCATGTCTTCTGGTCTCATGTGATGTTATTTCCGAGTGCAGGTTTGGGACCAGCCCTCAATTATTTTCCACGTGTAAATTATTATGTATCTCTCCCGCCTGCGCTCAAGGGAGTACAGATTTAGGCTCTTTAGTCGGTCCCAGTACTTTAGATGTTTTATTGAGTGGATTCTGGCAGTGAAGGATCTCTGCACGCTCTCCAGGTCAACAATTTCTCCAGCTTTGAAAGGGGCTGTCATTGTGCAGCAGTACTCCACTCTAGAGAGCACGAGCGTTTTGAAAGGATGCAACCTGCTGCAACCATTAGCAGCGTTTTGAAAGGATGCAACCTGCTGCAGGCCATTAGCAGAACCAGTAGGTTCCAGAATCTGTACACCAATTGATTGACAGTAGAGAGGCGGGACCAAAGAGCCAAAACACAACCCCCCTCCCCCCCCCGCTTGCACAACTAGGCCAGTACACACACCCACCCCCAAAAACCCACCTTACCATACAAAACTACAGCGAATACAAAATAAAACACCGGGAGTGGCTTTGAACATTCATTGACAAAATTTCTCCACGTGTAAGTCTCCACGACAAGGCAAAACACAGCAGCCATTAAGCAATATTGGAAACTGTTCCCAGTCAGACATGTGATAGACTGGCACCTCACGTCAGCACCACTTCCCTCACTCATACACACCACTCTGAAGTATTCACCACTTCTTAGCACACGATACGACCCACCACCACCATTCACGACAAATAATGCGAATTTAGGGCTGTTTGTTGTTTTAGATTTAGCTACTCAGAACGAAGTGTCCATGTAGCACGGGCTATGGTGAGCCCGTAATGCCGACTTTACGGGTGTAGTTGTTTAAGATTCAGCTAGTGGGAACTAAAAGTTCCAAGTAGCACGGGCTATGGTGAGCCCGTGATGGCCTTACCTGGCACAGAGCGGGGCTGAAACTTCGACTTTAGGGCTTATGGACCTCTTTTTATAATGCGTCATTGATCATCTGTCAGGGCGCCTGACAGCTGGGTGGACAGCGCTTCGAATTCGTAGTCCTGAGGTTTGGGGTTCGTCCCCGGTGGAGGCGGAGACAAATGGGTAAAAATGTTTCTTTCACCCCTGATGCCCCTGTTACCTAGCAGCAAATAGGTACCTGGGAGTTAGTCAGCTGCTACGGGCTGCTTCCTGTGGGTGGAGGCCTGGTCGAGGACCGGAACCGCGGGGACACCAAGCCCCGAAATCATCTCAAGATAACCTCAAGATAGCCCTAAACCACGACCATTATTGCAACCAAGGCTTTGTGATTCCAAGCACCGCCACTTGGGGCCAGCATCTTTAATTAAGAGGGATTAACCTCTGACCAGGTTAATCCCTGGCACTGTATCATGTGCTAAATAAAGTACAAGATACAGTGCCAAGGGTGTCTCCCTGGTCACGGGACAGGTGACAGGGGACATCAGCAAAGGAACACTGAACCACCACGTGAAGTCATCAGAGGTGACAAACTTGCCTTCACTACAGTGAACACAAACACTGAATAGAGTCTGCATCCATCCAACACAATGGCATACATAATGTGTACACATAATTTATATATAATATTCATACTGTATAATGCATATACATAATGTATACTGCAATCTATACAAATTAAATATGAGTTTTACTTTCAGTCGTGAAATCTCGCAGAGCTTTTTCAAAATAATTGTATCATTTAATTCCCGTCCACGTGTGTGGCAGCCGAGACTGGGAAAGAATTGACTAATACACTTCCCAAGCCAGCAAGCACTCGTGAGTAATGTAAAACAATCCGTTTCACGGGTCAGTTTGGCGGCCTTATTAACTACAATCAATAACAAGCGATGCATTTTAAAATGTCGACGGAACAGGTGATAAAGTATGCGTTTTCTAAATGGCGTCACGCAGGGAGCCACGGGCGGTTTATCTGGCGTCAGGCTTTTGAGGGATGAATACACAGCACTCCTCCGGTCATTGCACTTTAGGGGTTAGGAGTACCTCAATATACACAGTACTGGGGAGTGGAGACATACACAGAGTTAAGAATAGACAATATGAGCAAATCCACAAGGGCCGTGACGAGGATTCGAACCTGTGTCGACCAGGTTAATTTACTTTACCAAGCCTACCCTTACTAGCCGTAGCCTAGCAGTATGTAACCTTATAATAGATCTTTTTGTAGGGGGACAGGTGTAGTAGAACATAGATACTGTATATATTCATCAGTAGCTGAACCGGTCAGTTCAGCTACTGATGACAGCTACTGCTTGCAACCGGACGTTTTGCCCGAAACGCTATGCGTGCTAGTGGCTTTACAAGAATGTAAATTCAACTTGATTTCTATGTTCTCTGTTAACCCCCAATGTACATTCTTGTATATAAATAAATAAACTGAAAGCGCTTTAGTTGTTAGCTTTTCAATTTTCACTGTATATATATATATATATATATATATATATATATATATATATATATATATATATATATATATATATATATATATATATATATATATACACACACCTTTTGCCTTTGAGAGGAGAATGTACGAAACAGGGAGGGGAAGACATGGGGGGGGGGGGGGATGAAAGAGAATATAGTAGGCTTCCACATATTCTCTTCAGTATTCCCATCTCCTTCATCCTCCCCCCCCCCTTTTGTGTATTTGTTTTATTTTTTGGTTTACATAATTGGTCATAATATTAACTGTATAATAGGTGTAAGCCAGAGACCATCAGACTTTGAATTCGACTCTTCATGATGAAAGTTTTCTTGCTTTTAATTTCCATTGAGAGACCGCTTTGGGCTGTCATTTGACAGCTCTTTCCATCTATCCCCCCTCCCCCCTTCCGCGCGCGCTCTCTCTCTATCTTTCTCTTTTATTTATTTATTTATACACATTATATATAATATATATAATTTTTTCGGTCGATGACAGTGTCGAGTAAACCTACTGATTACTGAACTCTCCATTACCACCTTCTCCTATACTTTCCCAAACTTTTAGCGGGAGCGTGCGTGCTCCCTCCACCAGATTTCTTCCTTGCACGGTGCTCACGCTGAGAGCTCACTCGAGGTGCTCAATCGGGGTGACCCCCTCGAGTGAGCTCTAAGGTAAGACTCGCCTGGCGTTTCGCGAGCGCTTTGTCCTGGGTTCGTATCCTGGCCGGGGAGGATTTACTGGGTGCAAATCCTTAACTGTAGCCTATGTTTACCCAACAGTAAAATGGGTACCTGGTTGTTTTACGATTTGGCGGGTCGTATTCCGGGGAACATAGAATTAAGGATTTGCCCGAAACGCTACGCGTGCTAGTGGCTGTACAAGAATGTAAATACTCGTGTGTGTATGTCCAAGTGGCCAAATTGAGGAAGGTGGTGGCTGGTGGGTTTGTGGTTAACGGAAGGTGTTTCCAGGTAGGAGGTCGAAATATTGAAAAGTTGTTGCCCCTTGTTAATTAGTTATCAATGATGTAAATGAATTGCCTCCGGGTGATTCCTTCTAACCAACATAAGCTGTATATGGAAGATACAGTAATACAAATTGAAGTGCAAAGACATTTCAAATTCCCCTTTAATGCACCTATCGGAGCTTATTGTATGTTAGGGTATTGCAAAAACATTGTTGTGGTTACATTTATCATTAAAAATTTTCCAAGAAGTTTTGTAAACATATTTTTGTTTTTATTATATGGCCCATGTTTAGCTGAAAATAATTTTATTCATGAAATTCTGTGATTAGAGATAGTTTGTGAACAGAAATAGGCAAGGTATCAAACAGCTGTACTGGTTTCTGAGTTTCAAATCATTATAATATATACGGCACGTCCAATATTTGTCAGATCACACATAATTCTATGAAGTAATACATTGTAACATTAACTATCGCCCAGGAATGCGCACCCCACCAATCTGGAAAAAAAAGGACAGAACACTAGGCAGGTTGGGGGTGGATACACTGTATTGCGAAAGAGCAAACTAGCATGCAAATCCACGAGGAAACTGAACACCACGGGGCCCTCCTCAAACTTCAGGAAATATGGCAACAATACCGAAATCTCAAGAAAGATGGTATGCAATATGAAAACTGTGGGGGGGAAGATTATGCTACAGGGCCCTGGACCACAACAGCGGCCAGAAGAAATTACAGATGTCCTGACATAAATTGGGTGATAATAATGCTGGGACGGTCATTGAAACCCCAAAACCCTAATAATATAGGAATGACTTTAAACCACGAGACACCATAGATTGGAAATTCAACCCTAACATAACAAGTACAGAAGGGTGAAATCAAATTTGTGTGGACCTCGCCGCAAGGAAACTCCATTCCGTCATACAGCACGTAGTAGAGGCCCACAACGTGGGCAACAGCAAACTAGGAATACTTGTGCAAAACAAACAGAAGAGTTGGGTATGATTTGGAGTACAAAATTCCCCATGATGTGAGGGGAAAATACGCTTCACACCCCCCCCCACCATCATGGCAACCAAACAGTTTGTTAAGTATGAAAACTACGGAATATAGAAAACCCACATAAAATAGGTTTAAGTAATATATGAATGATGAATTATCCATATATTGGCCAGCCGGGGGGGGGGGAGTGTGACATACAGGAAAGGAAAGAGGGAATTGCAAAAACTATTCCTGGAGGGGAGACTGAGGGTGAAACATGCGCGCGGGAAAAAGCATCAACCATGGCAAATGTTCAAGGTCATCGGGGAAACTCGTTTCAAAAATATGTGCCGAAAAGAAAAACAGAACCAAAGGGAACCTGTATGGAATGTGGGTGACACAGGTTCGTAAAACGATGGCCGTTGGGGTTAACCAATGAGGGAACCTCTGGGAAAGCTTATTAAATCCACAATGGACACCATCATTGAATTAGAGGTTTATTAAACAAAAGGATAAAGGGCCACTAAGCTTTGGGCCACTCAAAAAAATCAGATCAGCCAAAGAAATTTACGTCAAACGGAGTTCCAACAAGCAAAGATCCAAAAATTCCGTTCTATGAGCTACTAAGAGGATTAACCAGTCACAGGGGTGCAATTGTAAACGGGTTTAACGAGAAAATGCCTCGCTGCATAACAAAGGGCAAAACAAACAGGATATATTGTTTTGTGGGGGGACCTTTTAGTTTACTGGTTTTCGTCTTAACTGGGGAGAACCCATTTGAGTGATCCGATTTTTGTGAATCTTTTTACTTTTGTCCCCTTCAGGTTGTGTTGGAAACGGAATGCCCGAGTAGGTACCGGTACACCTCGTGCTCTCCGTCAATGTTTAGGTAAAGTTTTCTCCTACGGGACGAGGCCTGGTAATGGGCTAAGGTTCCAGGAACATGGCAACCTGGCACAAATATTATATTTTTTCTGAAAATACACATATCACCAAATGCCCGATTAGGGTGGTTAGAACTAGGAACCTATGAAGATTGGGTGGCTTCGAATAAATCGAATTTATATTTTTTCCGGGAATTCAAGCACAATCAAAAGGTGTCAGTCAACCTGTTTACATGTATTAGCCCATGAAGTCGTCACCCCTTAACCACATTTCCTACTATTCCCAAACGAAAACCATCCAACAACAAGCTTTCTTAAGTAAACATCCACAACTGCCTGCTATTGGATCCTGTAACTTCTCCAAACAACAAACAAGGGGTGATTGAACTCCCCGTAGCCCCTCCTGAAGGCCGGAGGGATGGGTGTGGCCCCAGAGTGGTGCCCATGACCGAACTTGACCGGCCGTGAAACCGGGTTTCACTCCACACGCCGTCACCACCGCCGCCGAGCAACCAGCGGCGGCTCCCGGCAAGCCTCCTCCGACATCTTGAACCTCATGGCCTGGGTTAAGGTTTGTTTAACTACCTCGCCCCCTCAACCCACGAGACGGCGCTCTTACAGAGTAAAGGGCAACTCAAAGGCCCGTCAAGGTTGCTTCAAAAAATGCAATGTTTCACATAGTTTCGCTGTCATGGATTTAGCTATAACGCCATTGAGTACATACATTGTTTGTATCGAGACTCTATAAGGATATCTAACGGTAACTGTTGGTAACTCACAATGTGTTGCGGTTTCCAGGACGCCAAGACCTGGCGCCAGCCTCCATGCCCCCGGGGCGGCGGGCGAAGATCAGTGCTGGAGCGTACCACGGCCGCCTCTTTGGTACCCGCAAGAGACCATGTACAAGCACCACATAAAAATGGCCAGTAATTGCAACACCGAATTTTCCTCGTGAAATCTTCAAAAACCAGCCATTCCCTTGGAGGAAGAGGGAGCCGAATCTATAAGTTTTTTTTTCACATAATTTTGTTACAAAAATTTCAATAGGATTATTACAAATCTTGGCGTGTTAATTTATTGCGTTCTTGCTGAATTTATTAACAGCCGGTTAGCAAATTTCCCTATTACTTACGAGTTTGGTTTTGCCTAAATTACATACATTATTACATGTTAATACACATGGAAACATGTGATCATGTCTCCACACAACAATCTCCATCCTAGTGTGGACCGATAACGGTGTTCTGGACCTCCATAACTCTTGCAGAGTTGTTGGGCGCCATGACCACCAGTTGATAACTTATAGTTAAATATAAACACTAAATTGTCTGGCGAAGCAATACAAGGTTACGAAACCTCACATATTTGCCGGCACGCCCACGCACGCAACTACACACACACACACACACACACCACACCACACCCACACACACACGCACACGCACACCGCACACGCACACGCACACGCACACACACACACCCACACATCAATGTCATTATTTAACCAGATGGAATGCAATTAAGCAGTTGATGTTGGTGGAGGGCTGACTCCATACACAGTTTCAAATCCAGATATGATAGAGCCCAGTAGGCTCAGGAACCTCTACACCATTAACTTGACAGTTGAGAGGCGGGACCAAAAGCCAGAGCTCACCCCCGCAAGCACAAATAATGAGTACACTTCCCCAGGACAAAGTACTGGCAAAGATGGTGACGACACCAACTAGCGTAGCTTTCTCACCCGCGACTTCCCACTTGGTAAATTGGTCCACGCCACAACGCGCGTCCTTGCAGAAGCCGAACCGGGGTCAGTATTCAGGTCTTGGGTTGAAATTTCAGATTTGAGAGAAATTAAATGGTAATATTTTCCTTTCACCCGATTGCCTATGTTCCCACCTAACAGTAAAAAAAAACCTAGGAGTTAGACAGCGTACTACAGTCTGCCCAGGAGATGCAATGTGGTGTGTGTGTTGGAGAGAAATATATGTTGCAGATATGGTAGTGGAAATTAGGTCAGGAGTCAGTGCATCAGACAACTAACGGTTAGAGACGGGGTTCCCCAAGAGCTAACTTCTCGATCCTGACAAACAAATAACAAAATAAAACTTAGTAAAACATACAACACAACCTCCCTACAAACCACAAGACCCCATACATACCGTCATGAATTCTGCCAGACCATAAAAACTAAGCAATTATCCACCACTTACTTATAACGCGACATAAAAACAGTTCGCTAGAAAGACACTGCTTGTTTTGCTCTCGCTGTTGATGGTTTGTGTTGGGCCGGTCCCCGCAGTCAGTGGAGGCAACCCTCGGTGTTGTAGGGGGGGTTGCCCCCAACACTCTAAAACCCCCCCTCCCGATCGCTCTTCAATTTATTTTATTTATTT
>WNGS01166226.1:1438293-1454022 GCA_020271785.1 Procambarus virginalis | reverse complement strand
AGTGTGAAAGCAGGCGGGCTGTCCGCCTTGCTGACACACGATGTGTGGGTGTTGGCAGCTAAGCTAAGCTGGCTCCCTCTTGCACGGGAGCTGTGAGTGTGTGAGAGGTTCTTCACATGTGTTTCACCACATATGGATGTCCTATAGATGAATACTGTAGCTTCATATATACACACTCCGATGCTTCCACACACGTTGTTCTGTTTAAGGCTCTTGTTTTATTATTATTATTTATCGGGTTGTTCATACACACATGTTATTATTTATCGAGTTTCTAGTACAATGATACATTTATATATACACATATATATCTCATCTTGGGATTATTCTGTGGGGCGGGGTTTTCATCCAGAGAATCGAGGCTCTTGGGCCACCAGCTGTGTGACGGGGCGTCTCATCTTGGAGCAATCTTTCAAACATTGGGTCCTCTAACATTTCGATGGTGTTCCACCCCTACCACTACTCTGGCCTCACTTCCACCACATTCCCCCCCCCCCATCTCTAGCCCATAGCCCTAACAGCTCTTCCCCTCCCCTCTCCTCCCCTCTCTCCCCTCCTCCTCTCCTCCCCTCGCTGCTCTGGCCTGATTGAGGGTGGCGGGAGCGACGCCAATAAGTCACGGAGGCAGCAGGCGTGAAACACAGGCCCGGACGCTGCCGGCCGGGGAGTGAGGGGAGACGGTGAGGGGGGACGGTGAGGGGGACGTAGGGGGACGGTGAGGGGGGACGGTGAGGGGGACGGTGGGGGGACGTGAGGGGGACGGGAGACGGGAGGGGGACGTGGGAGACGGTAGGGGGGACGGGGGGGCGTGAGGGGGACTGTGAGGGGAAAGTGAAGGGGGACAGTGAGGGGAGACGGTGAGGGGGAAGTGAGGGATGACTGTGAGGGGAACGTGAGGGGAGAGACGGCCAGGGGGCGACAGGAGAATAGAGCTCCAGTTGATATTCCTGTATGTGTTACTAGCGAGGGGTTAATAAATATTATCTATTGGAGCATAATTGTATAAAATAAGGGGGTGAGGAGCACGACTTATTAAGTCAAATATTTAATTCCCCTTCTTTTGTAGGTATTGGACAGTCGGGGATTGAACGCCGACCTGCAAGAAGCAAGACCGTCTCCTCTCTATCATTCCTTCCCTCCGTCCTATCCTTATCCTCGTATCTTTCCAATTGTCATATAATCGTTATGTCTTGA
This sequence comes from Procambarus virginalis, assembly GCA_020271785.1. Lineage (NCBI taxonomy): Eukaryota > Metazoa > Arthropoda > Malacostraca > Decapoda > Cambaridae > Procambarus > Procambarus virginalis. The sequence continues at coordinate 1,452,828 of WNGS01166226.1, read as the reverse complement.
GCTTCATCCTGATAATTATCTTACCCTCTAGGTAACATTGGCACCAGAAAGTGAAGGTAAATTCCAACTGTGTCCTGTTACTCTCTCTCTTTCTCTCTCTCTCTCTCTCTCATCCTCTCTCTCTCTCTCTCCCTCTCTCTCTCTCCTCTCTCTCTCTCTCTCTCTAAATTATTCATCTCTCTCTCTCTCACTTGTTAATCTTTGTTATTTCCCTCCCCTAGGGGGGGGGGAGGGACCCGGACATAACATGGTTTCAGAACAGGGCGCTCTTGCCTGTCACAGTTGCTGGACCACTATGATATGGCATTAGATGCTGTGGAAGACAAACAAAACGCTGAGTAATTTACACAGATTTCGCAAAAGCTTTGACAAATGTGACATGGTGTTATGCACAAAAATGCGCTCAAAAGGAATTACCGGAAAAATAGGCAATGGATCTATAGTCAACAAAATAAAATCCAGCCTATTAACCGTTAAGAGCTCAGTCCCCCAGGGTACTGTGCTTGCTCCAGTACTTTTTCTCATCCTCATATCGGACACAGACAAGAACACAACCTATAGCACTGTATCATCCTTTGCAGATGACACTAGGATCTTCATGAGAGTAGGCAACATAGAGATACGGCAAATCCCAATCAGATGTATATCAGGTCTTTCTATGGGCTACAGAAAATAATATAGTGTTTAACGAAGATAAGTTCCATCTCATGCGATACGGAAAATGAAAATATAAAAAACGGAAACCACGTACAAAACTCAACCAAATTATAACATAGAACGAAAAGGCATGTAAAGGATCGGGTGTACTCATGTCGGAAGACCTTACCTTTAAAGAACACAATAAAGTAGCCGTCACAACTGCAAGAAAAATGACAGGTTGGATTACAACTTTTCACACTAGAGATGCTATACCGATGATGATTCTTTTCAAAACGCTTGTGCTCTCTATAGTGGAGTACTGCTGCACAATGACAGCCCTTTTCAAGCTGGAGAAATTGCTGACCTGGAAGCGTGCAAGATCCTTTACTGCTAGAATCCACTCAGTAAAACATCTAAACTACTCGGACCGACTAAACCCTAAATCTGTATTCCTTGAGCGCAGGCGGGAGAGATACATAATAATTACACGTGTAAAATAGAAGAGGGGCTGGTCCCAACCTGCACCAGAAATAAATCACATGAGACCAGAAGACATGGCAGGATGTGCAGAATACCCCCGTTGAAAAGCAGAAGTGCAACAGGTACTCTGAGAGAGAACTCTATCAACATCATAGGCCCGAGACTGTTCAACACGCTCCCGCTACACATAAGGGGCATAACTGGCAAATCCCTCACAGTGTTCAAGAGAGAACTGGATAAGCACCTCCAAAGGATACCATATCAACCAGGTTGTGATTCATACGTCAGGCTGCGAGCAGCCGCGTCCAACAGCCTGTTGATCAGTCCAGCAACCAGGAGGCCTGGTCGACGACCGGGCCGCAGGGACGCTAACCCCGGAAGCACCTCAAGGTAACCCAAGGTAGGGTGCAGCACACAGTGTAACAGTAGCGACACCCACTCACACAACAGGGCGCCGGTGGATGTGTGGATGCACGCTGGACACGTGATCTTGTGGCCCGGGTTCGATTCCCGGCGCCGACGAGAAACGATGGACAGAGCTTCTTTCACCCTGATGCTCCTATTACCTAGCAGTAAATAGGTACCTGGGAGTTAGTCAGCTGTCACGGGCTGCTTCCTGGTGTGTGTGGGGTGGGGGAGTAGTTAGCAACAGTTGATTGTTGTTGTTTAAGATTCGCTACTTGAAACAAAAAGTTCCAAGTAGCACGGGCTATGTGAGCCCGTAGTACAGTTGATGATAGTTGAGAGGCGGGCCGAAAGAGCACGAGCTCAATCCCCGCAAGCACAATAGGTAAATACTCTCAGGGAACACCAAGTATTGCAACAGACTCCAGATTGTCGGAGTGTGGGTACTGGTGTGGTGGCCGTGTGGGTACGGTGTGGTGGCCGTGTGGGTACTGGTGTGGTGGCCGTGTGGGTACTCGTGTGGTGCCGTGTGGGTACTCGTGTGGTGGCCGTGTGGGTACTCGTGTGTGGCCGTGTGGGTACTCGTGTGGTGGCCGTGTGGGTACTGGTGTGGTGGCCGTGTGGTACTGGTGTGGTGGCCGTGTGGGTACTCGTGTGGTGGCCGTGTGGGTATCGTGTGGTGGCCGTGTGGGTACTCGTGTGGTGGCGTGTGGGTACTGGTGTGGTGGCCGTGTGGGTACTGGTGTTGTGGCCTGTGGTACTGGTGTGGTGCCGTGTGGGTACTGGTGGTGTGGTCCGTGTTGGTACTGGTGTGGTGGCCGTGTGGGTACTGGTGTGGTGGCCGTGTGGGTCAGGTGTGGTGGCCGTGTGGGTACCGGTTGGGTGGCCGTGTGGATACCGGTGGTGTGGCCGTGTGGGTACTGGTGTGTGGCCGTGTGGGTACTCGTGTGGTGCCGTGTGGTACTCGTTGGTGGCCGTGTGGGTACTGGTGTGGTGGCCGTGTGGGTACTGGTGTGGTGGCCGTGTGGGTACTGGTGTGGTGGCCTGTGGGTACTCGTGTGGTGGCCGTGTGGGTGTATGGTGTGGTGGCCGTGTGGGTACTGGTGTGGTTGCCGTGTGGGTACCGGTGTGGTGGCCGTGCGGGTACTGGTGTGGTGGCCGTGTGGGTACCGGTGTGGTGGCCGTGCGGGTACCGGTGTGGTGGCCGTGCGGGTACCGTTGTGGGTGGCCGTGTGCGTGTATGGTGTGGTGGCCGTGCGGGTACCGTGTGGTGGTGGTCCGTGCGGGTACCGGTGCGGTACAGGGATCAATGCTGGAGGGAGGGGGGGGGGAGGGGTTCACAATGGGCTTCCAGCGCTGTGTTCTCAGCCAAAAAGGTTGCGACGTGAGCGCTGAGACCTTTGTCTTCCTTGTGGCCCACACGCCTCCTCCCGGCTAATTCTTACCCCCCACGCTCTCCCACGCTCGGTAGAGCGACGGTCTCGCTTCATGCAGGTCGGCGTTCAATCCCCCGACCGTCCACAAGTGGTTGGGCACCATTCCTTCCCTCCCCCCCCCCGTCCCATCCCCAATCCTAAAATCCTCTGACCCCTTCCCAGTGCTATATATTCGTGGTAACTGGCACTTCTCCAAAGTTTCAGTCGCGCTCCTGTGCCAGGTAGGTCCATCACGGGGTCACCATAGCCCGTGCTACTTGGACCTTTTAGTTCCCAGTAGCTGAATCTTAAACAATACAACAACACTTCTGATATTCTCTCCCTCATTCCACCTTCTCACACGCTCACCCGCGCATCCACGTGTCATTGTGTATCACGTGGCTGTATCACGTGGTTGTATACATCACACGTGGCACTATCTTTCCCATTCTTACGAGGGAGTGAAGACAAAATATTGATCATAATGAAATATACACCAGATGAGAACAATATTTCAACAGTGGGGGGGGGGGAGGAACAGGTCTGACTCCTGTTAGCACACGGAGAGCTTCTCCTGCCCCCCCCTCCCTCCCCCCCCCTCCCTGGCTCATGGTCCCCTCGTCCTTGTAGCTTTTCCACCCCCTGAACACGACCTGCAAATCGGTTTACAACCAGGTCCTCCATACGCTGGGTGAAGAGGGGTGAAGATCACCTACGGACTGGTGGCGCCAGTGGACCGTACCTGATGTCGGCCTCATTACCTGGAGCAAATGTTGTCAAAAATAAACTCTACCAGCGCTATAAATATACTTTAAGTTGTATTTATAGCTCTATATACTTATTTTTTGGCGCCAAATTGACCATTAATATTTTGGCGCCAAATTGACCATTAATATTTTGGCGCCAAATGACCGTCAATATTTACCCTTTGTGTTTGACAAACAAAAGACGTCAAGCGAGAGCTCGGGGGTTGTCAAGGGACCGACAAGACGCCAGATAACTTGTAGGTCAATAATACGTGGTACTATGATATCAGGAATCTTTACAACCATGCAAGCTTTACCAAGACAACAACGGCATCTTCTTGCAAGATGCATGTTGAGCATTCACCCTAGTTGTACTCAACTAGATGTGCTTGCGGGGGTTGAGCTCTGGCTCTTTGGTCCCGCCTCTCAGAACTGGTGTACAGATACCTGAGCCTACTGGGCTCTACCTGTGATCTGCCCTAAACGCTGTGCTCTATTGGGGCTCCTGTAAACATAATAATACAATGATGTATTATTGGTGTAAACTCTAACACTCTCCTTCATTATATATGCATATTTTTCACAAATTATTATTATTATTATTATTATTATTATTATTATTATTATTATTATTATTATTATTATTATCATCATCAACTCAAGCTTGGGGTTACGGTCAATACTTGAGGCGTGGTCAGCATCACACTATACAGGGAGGTGTATGGGAGGTGTATGAGATGTATGGGAGGTGTATGGGAGGTGTATGGGAGATGTATGGGAGATGTATGGAGGTGTATGGGAGGTGTATGGGAGATGTATGGGAGGTGTATGGGGGCTAGAACACGTGTGGATAATACAATTATGACGTCATAGTGACGTCACACACCTCGTTCACATAGGCACAAAATTGAATCCCTTATTTTCGTTCGGATAGTCTGGGATAGAGCCCTGGTCGAGGGACGGGCCGCGGGGACACTAAAGCCCCGAAATCATCTCAAGATAACCTCAAGATATGTTAGATTAGGGCTTGGATTTGGCTTGGTTTAAAGGCTTGCGATTACCTTAGAGGGTTCCCTACTTTCCTTAGGTTTTTAAGACCCTAATGAGAGATCGTTCCATGTCCTGCCCCCCCCCCTTAACACCAGGCTGTTGGTGGTGGCACTGGGCGGTGGGCGTGGCCCCTTGACGAAGGGGGGGAGGTGCTCTTTGTGTACACAACTGGTCTTACACCCTTCAGAGGGAGCCATCTGTCACACGCCCTTCCACTCAAATGTTTCTCCCTGAGATTTACACATTAATTAGAAGCGGCTCTCTATCATCCTTAACGATAGTTCGTTGTCTTGGTACGATGCTTCCTGTTGGCTTGGGCCTCCCCTGAGCGGACTTCCCCAACCCAGAGCTGCTTGGTAGTGGCCAAGACTGCTGCGATTACAAAGGTCTTTATATATCCTAAGACATCATGTAAGTCCCTAAGGCAGTTCCTAAGACATCATGTTAACATAGCGTTTCTGCCTGAGACGCTATGCGTGCTAGTGGCTTTACAAGAATGTAAAACTTCAATGCTCTGTATTCTCATAAACCCAATGTAACTTCTTGTATATAAATATATAAATAAATAACACGCGGCTGTCTGAAGCCAGAGATATGAATGAGTTATTAATAACAAAGTCAGACATTATTTGACTACAGCTCATGTTGGCTTACAAAACCATGACAAAATAAACACAAAATTGTTGACAAAAATTTCGCTTTCTAAGAAGATATTACTCATAACCTCTAGGGGCCTAGAAGCAGGTAACCAAGACCTTCAACAAAACTCTATAGACGACGATAGATAATATGAGTATCATAGAACTTCTACGATACATTAACCATCTATCACCGACGACATATGTATCGGGAATAAGTTCTATAATAAAATCAAGATTTATTGACCTTATTTGTAAATCAAGTTTGGCCTGATCAAATGCATTCATTATTTAATTTATATAAAAGTGTAATTATAAATTTACTATTTTCATTGATACACGAAAGTATAGTGAAGCTGTAGTGATGAATATGAAAGGGAATATGAAGAGAAATATCTAAGCGAGCATGACTATATGGCATTGAAAGGGATACGAGGACAATGAGCTGGAATACGAGGACAAGGAGCTGGGATACGAGGTCAAGAAGCTGGTAACGAGGACAAGAAGCTGAGATACGAGGGCAAAGAGCTGGGATACGAGGACAAGGAGCTGGGATACGAGGAAGAAAAGGAGCTGGGATACGAGTACAAGGAGCTGGGATACGAGGATGACAAGGAGCTGGGATACAAGGACGTGGGGGGGGGGAGGAGAAGGAACAATTCCTTCAAAAAAGGGACAAGGAAGGAAGGAAGGAATGACCCAACTACTTGGGACCATCGGGAATCGAACGCCGCGGCCCCTGGATGATATAAAACCGTCTCCCCACGACCAGTCCAAGATGCGAATCTGAGGTCGTATTCTGTGATAACATGTATCATAATATGTGATTAAAGTCTCCAGAACTAATGTACTCTCCACCACCAGCGAGTGCGGCTGCCCCGTGTGTGTACTCATCTATATGTACTCACCTATATGTGTCTGCAGGATCGAGCATGACTCTTGGATCCCGCCTTTCGAGCATCAGTTGTTTACGCAATGACTTCTATCCCATTTCCCTATCATACCTGGTTTTAAATTTGAATAGTATTGGCTTCCACAACCTGTTCCTTAAGTGCATTCCATTTTCCCACTACTCTCACGCGAAAAGAAAACTCCTAACATCTCTGTGACTCATCTGAGTTTCTCAGATGAGTCACAGGAATATTTCTCAGATGAGTCACAGGAATATCACAACACAACACACACATTGTGTGTGTTGTGTGTGGTGTGTGTGTGTGGTGTGTGTGTGTGTGTGTGTGTGTGTGTGTGTGTGTGTGTGTGTGTGTGTGTGTGTGTGTGTGTGGCTCTGGTACGCGTGGTCCAAACCTTATAAATAAGCTAAGTTTACGAACTCCTCTCTGTAAATAATTGTAAATTACTGTAACTTACTATAGGAACACTTGTGGCCCGTGGCTCCCCCCCTCTCCCCTCCTCTGCAAGGCCTTTACACGTGCAAATCAGTGACCAACAAGGTTAGGAATGGCTCAGACTTATTCTTTGTTAAAAAACTAAGGAAATGGAACTTTCGGGAGAAAGCGCCAAGCCATTACGACTATATAGCACTGGGAAGGGGTCAGGATAAGGATTTGGGATGGGACCGGGTAGAAAGGAATGGTGCCCAACCACTTGTGGACGGTCGGGATTGAACGCCGACCCGCATGAAGGTCGGACAAAACCCGCATGAAGTACATTGGACAAAATAGTGAAACCCCTCACAAACCCACAGCGTCTAATCCCCGCCACGGCCACTCTAAACATTGATAAACAAGTAAGTAACGTTCACAAGAAAACGCTAAGCCTGTATGTTTATATAGCAATCACCCTAAATACTTCAAACATTGTAACGCTTGCGATTGCAATTTACTTAAGCTAGTCATGTAATGTTTCATTTTCTATGAACAGTTTAATTTAATAGAAAATGTTTATTTCAGGATAGGCTTAGGAATTATCCCCTAGTCACGCAATTGCAAAGTTTTCGGTACACCACAGTACTGTATTATCATTTTGAACACCTTTACCAGCACAGATCATGTAAATAGTTAGGAGTTAAACATATAAATGTTATTTTGTAATTAATAAACTAAAAAACTACAAACCAATTACCTGTTCTTTACAGGATCTGCCTTCGTTCTTGACTAACAATCGAGAACACCGGGTTCGACTCCCGAGCGGGACAGAAATTGCTGAGCACATTTCCTTTCACCTATTGCCTCTGTTCACCTAACAGTCAATAGATACCCGAGAGTTAGGCAACTGTTGCAGGGTTGCACCCTGGAGAAGATCAGTAGTTTCACCTTGGGAGGACTTGGATATACACACGCAAATTATTGTTTATTTATTTATTTATTATAATTTTTTATTTATTTATACAAGAGTTCTTACATTCTTGTACATCCATTAGCACGCATAGCGTTTCGGGCAAGTACTTAATCCTGATTTTCACACACACACATCCCCAGGAAGCAGCCCGTAGCAGCTGTCTAACACCCAGGTACCTATTTACTGCTAGGTGAACAAGGGGGCAATCAGAGTGAAAGAAATTCTGCCCATTTGTTTCCGTCTCCGCCGGGGATGGAACCTGGACCCGTAGGACTACAAACACCGAGCGCTCTCCACTCAGCCGTCAGGCCCCTATAATTACAATTCACATATATATATATATATATATATTCACATGTTGCCTGTCCCCGACAACTATTAATTATATACACAGACTTTACTCTGGTCCTGTGCAATGTTCAGGGATTAGGATAATTGCTGGCTGGTCACAATAAGCCCAACCTCGTGAAAATGGTTGGGCTTAAGCCCAAAACTAAACCAAACCCTATTGTCAGTGTTATCAAAATAGTACACTGATACCTACTATATCTCCTTACTCTTATTATAATCTTGAATTATACACAAAATCATTTGTAAAATGATTTTTTCGTATTTAGAAATTCAATATTTAGAAGTTACACGTATTTAGTACACGTATTACACGTATTACACGTATTACAACAACGTATTTAGAAATTAATTCCTAGTGGTAGTCTTTTGAAAGGATACCGGGCAGGCACCGCCCGCTCGCTCTCCCGCCACATGCGACGACGACAACAACAACACAATTTTTAATTTTAATTTTGCCCCGAGGGGCGAGTTTATTGGGCAGCGCCACTCATCTTGTGAGTGGACACACCGCCATAGCAGCATGTACAACACTCCCCAATAGGAAGAAAACCCGCTGGGTTGTTCATCCTGTCACTTGTACCCAGACACAGCTGGGACTTGCTTAACTGTCTCAAGTGAACAGCTCCTCAAACAAGAAGATTAACATCTATCAACCCTTAAAAGCTTACGTTATCTTGCGGGTGCAAAATGGGGTAATCTTTTAAGAACAGTATCAATATTTGACAAATAGTGTTTTCCTAACTCAAACAATGTGGGGTTTATTAATCTACACATATTTCTGATGTCTCTCAGGTGTTCACATTCTCTCAGGTAGTGGTCAAGGCGGTGTCCATCACTCTCACCACAGATTCTGCAACTTCGCTGCTCAACTGTTGTTTCCATTCCATATCTCCATGGATATCTGTATCCAAGACGGATTCTCGCTATTACTGATTCTCTCCCTCGTCCTCCTCCTCTTCGGCCATAATGATTGGGATTGCCAGCTGCACCCATGTTGTACCATCGTGCAGATTCACTGGTTTGTGCTTCTATCCTCCTTTCCTCAGTTACCTTGTCACGGTGATGTTGCCTGACAATACCTCTAATTTGTAGTAGAGTCTTGGGTATGAAGTATTCAATATGGTCTCCTTCAGCGCCTTCAGCAGCCAGCACATCTGCTCGTTCATTCCCACATATCCCAACATGGGAGGGGATCCACAGAAACATGATGACTCTTCCCTGATTGGTAAGAACTCTCACAGCTCTCTTAATTTCAGCGACTATTGCAAGATTTTCTGCCTGATTTTTACTTATTCTTTGTAGTGCTGCTTTTGAATCGGTGCAAATCACTGCACCATTAGTGTTCCGTTCAAGAAACCTTAACGCCATAACAATGGCAGTTAGCTCTGCTTGCGTTGAAGAGGCATAGTTCTCAATACGTGCTTTTTCTTCATTTCTGCGTTGGAAAGTATTATCCTTGATTATCGTGTATCCTGCACCAGCCCTGCCATTGACAGGATTAGATGACCCGTCAGTGTAGATTTGATCTAGTTCATCTCCGGCTTCTTTATAAATTTCCTCGAGATACTTGTGCCTCATTTCTTGTGGTAACATGTTGGATTTTTTCATTGCCATTTTAACACAGATGGTGAGGTTGGCGGCAGGTAACAATGTCTCCCGGACCAATTTCGGTAACAGCCATTGGATATTACCTCAAAACCCTCCTCTTAACTATCCCTTTACACCGAGATAGGAACAGTGAGGGGGGGGGGGGAAGATGTTGTTAACCCCGAAATGGAAATAGTCAGCCCAGCGGGACTGGCTTCCGTTCCGTCTTCCCACAAAGTATCTAGCTAAGATTTATTTATTTTTTTATATACAGGAAGTTCATTGGGGTTTGTGAGGATATATATCACTAGTTTTCTTACATTCTTGCAAAGCCGCTAACATGCACAGCGTTTCGGTCACAGTAATCGATGGTGTGTGTGTTGACCGAGTAATGTATCGTTATTTAGTACCTTGAGGTGGAGCAGGTATTAATGGAGTAACGCCTCAACACTAGGTTAATGTAGATTTATTATTATATTCATAAATTACATGTGCGAACAAGCCTGAATGGTCCCCAGGCATACATGCAACTGAAAACTCACAATTACATGTGTTGGATTGATACTAGAGGCAAATTTAGGAGCGCACAAGAAGGTAACTGGTGGGTTTCCTAGTAATCTAGTATGGCTGGGGATTTAAATGTTACTACAAATCTCACAGGCAGTTATCATAACTCTCTACCCCCCCCCCCCTTTAACCAGTCAGCCCGACAGACATTATATCCATAATTCACTTAAAATCAAAGCTGGGAACATTCATGACATACCATCTATGATATATAAGAGTGCTGCCCCTGCTCTTGCACTACCCATAACTCTGCTATTCTACAAATCTCTAGAGTGTCATACTTTTCCTGATATCCTTGAAAAAGCAAGTTCGCCCATTCATAAAGGAGGCGAGACAGCTGGCATAAACAATTACAGACCCATATAAACTCTATCTATACTTTCAAAAATATTTGAAAAAATTATTTACAAACTATTCCTACTTTGTAAAACTTAGCATATTAAGTCCCCTGCCAGTTTGGCTTCCGTTCCCAAAAAGAGTACCAATGATGCCATTATTAGTCTGCTTAATATAAGCTACACAGCCCTTGACAAAAATGAGTTCCCAATTGGCCTTTTCATAGACCTGAGAAAGGTCTTTAATACTGTAAACCATAACTACCTCTTACTTAAACTTCACCACTATGGTATCCGAGGCCTTGCTCTGGACTATATTAGTTCCTATCTCAAAGATAAACACCAATATGTAGTCGTCAATAGCGTAACCTCCCCCACTCTACCATTGACAGTAGGGGTGCCACAGGGCAGCATCTTGGAACCTCTCCTATTTCTTATATACATCAATGATTTGTTAAACGTTTCTAACATTCTTATACCTATACTATTTGCTGACGATACTACCTTCATCTATTCTGACCCCAACCCCGACACACTAAATAATATTGTCAATAATGAATAAAAAAAGGTCCCCTCGTGGATTACACACAGAAATCACAATAGGGTAAAATGCATCAAATGAACAAATCCACAAGGGCCGTGACGAGGTTCGAACCCTCGTCATGGCCCTTGTGAATTTGTTCCACTCATGGATGTCAACCAACAAGCTTACACTAAACATAGAAAAGACCTTCTACATTTTATTTGGTAGTAAATCATCAAATCAGACTCAATTCCGGATAGACAATGTTAACATTACCAGTAAAAATGAGAGAAAGTTCCTTGACCTATACATAGACAAGAGACCGAGCTTCAGCACTCATACAACACATCGCAAAAAGTCTCAAAAATGGTTGCTTTACTCTCTAAAATCAGATATTATGTTCCCCACTCTGCTCTCCACTCATTATACTACGCACTAATCTATCCCTATCTTACATACGGTATCCGTGCATGAGGGGTCAACCAATGCAAATTTCCTTAAGCCCATCATCACTCAGCAAAAATCTGCTATTAGAACTAAAACTCTGTCTTTAGACAACACACAGCCTCTCTGTTTAAGTCCTTTAACATATAAACTCATATAAACTCACTCCACATATTCTCATGTGCTATTTACATGTACAAAACCTTGTTCCTAAATGCTAATCTTGATCTTAAACTTTTCCTTGATAGATGTAATAGAAACCCATGAGCACCAAACCAGAAATAAAAGGGCCCAATCTTTACATCTCACTCCCTGATGAATTAAAAAATTGTCCAACCTATACCCCTATTCAAAAGTAATACCCAAAAGTACCTAATTACATCCTCATAGTTTCCTACCTTGTGCTTCAAACTCCCACTGTAACCTGTACTACCCACTTCCCCAATATTAGTACTTAAGACTAATTAAGTACTTAATCTTTACCAGTGTAATCACCTCTGTCAATTTATATTGTTGACAATATAAATATATTGTCACGATGATACAATGATACAATGTACCCTTTCTCCCTTTCTATTGTCACCTTGATACAGTGTACCCTTTCATCTTACCTGATGGGTTAGATTAAGGACCTGCCAGAATCGCTATATGCGTTTTAGTGGCTTTGCAAGTATGTAAAAATATGACTCTTAAAGTAATCTCCCCAACCCATTGTACCTTCTTGTAAATAAATTATTATTATTAATGAAGTCAACAGGTGTATTGTGGAAGTAGGTGTGGGTCAGGAGAGTCAGGACAAGGACCTTTACTCCCTTACAACTCTAAGGTTAGTCAACAGATTCCTCACACGAAGCTTGGCAAAGTTCCGTAAACTGCTGCTTCAAGAAATTGTAGATTCGTGATTAACAGGTTAATTAATAATTGCGAATATTAAGTATAAAGTGTATATATGCTGTTGTTGTTGTTGTTGTTCTGAGCACACATACATCCTGCTGGTGTTGTTCTGAGCACACATACATCCTGCTGGTGTTGTTGTTCTGAGCACACATACATCCTGCTGGTGTTGTTCTGAGCACACATACATCCTGCTGGTGTTGTTCTGAGCACACATACATCCTGCTGGTGTTGTTGTTCTGAGCACACATACATCCTGCTGGTGTTGTTGTTCTGAGCACACATACATCCTGCTGGTGTTGTTCTGAGCACACATACATCCTGTTGTTGTTGTTGTTCTGAGCACACATACATCCTGCTGGTGTTGTTCTGAGCACACATACATCCTGGTGGTGTTGTTGTTCTGAGCACACATACATCCTGTGTTGTTGTTCTGAGCACACATACATCCTGTTGTTGTTGTTGTTGTTCTGAGCACACATACATCCTGTTGTTGTTGTTGTTCTGAGCACACATACATCCTGTTGTTGTTGTTGTTCTGAGCACACATACATCCTGTGTTGTTGTTGTTCTGAGCACACATACATCCTGCTGGTGTGTTATTCTGAGCACACATACATCCTGCTGGTGTTGTTGTTCTGAGCACACATACATCCTGCTGGTGTTGTTGTTCTGAGCACACATACATCCTGCTGTTGCTGTGGTGTTGTTGTTCTGAGCACACATACATCCTGTTGGTGTTGTTCTGAGCACACATACATCCTGCTGGTGTTGTTCTGAGCACACATACATCCTGATGGTGTTGTTCTGAGCACACATACATCCTGCTGGTGTTGTTCTGAGCACACATACATCCTGCTGGTGTTGTTCTGAGCACACACACATCCTGCTGGTATCCTTAATGGTAAGTGGAGTGCCTCAGGGGCGGTCCTGGACCTCCATTGTTTACCTCTTGTATAAACAATTTCGCCACTAGCGTGAAGAACACCATCAGTCAAGTTGCTGATGTACCACAAGGCGCCAGTCGTATATTTTAACCATTGAAACAGATAATTATGTTAGTATTTTATATCATTAATATCATATATGCAATATTTCCTCGCGAAAAACGACAGAAGCAGCTTGGAAATGTTCTGCGGGCGCCCGGAGCCCTTCTTGACAAGGGGCGCATGACTTACACCCAATCACGTGACCATCTGTTTAGTAAAATAAGTTCAAAGGCGCGAGAAAAGTATCGGTGTTTGGTACGGAGTTACCATACCAGCATTGATTAACCATTCCTTTCTAACCTGCATCACCACCACTCCCACCACCACTGTCATTAACACCCCCCACCACAACACCTCCTCCCGCCGGAGGGTCCTCCCCCACTACCCCATATGACCAACACCCCTCACCACCACCACCACCACCACCACCACATTCGGGTCCACGGGAGGGTCATTGTCAGTGTTGCTGACGCTCTCGTGGTGTGTGGAGGTGTGTGGTGCCCCGCGCACAGCGCTCATGTGAGTGACTGACTTGAGCTGTCATTATTGCTTGATCTGTTTTCTCCACAAACCTTAGGAGGGGTGGGGAGGCTTCCCCCACAATCCCAGGGGAAGTGTGTGTTTATCCTCAACGAACCCTCCCCCTCCCCCAAGTGTTTATCTCCTACGACCCCCCCCTCCCCCCACCACCGGAACCACCACCTCCATTAGCACTCCACGTGTGTGTTTTTACAGACATTTTAATTCTACTGTGACTTACTAAATTCACTCTCGTTAACTATTTTTTTATTTTGTTTTTTAGTTCTTGCACTCGGGCAAATCTGGTGGAGCGAACACGACACCGTGGCGTGGTCAGCGGGTAGAGTCTGGGGGATTGAGTCTGGTCCTGCTCTCCCTCCTCGACCTGCCTGGTAACACATATGTCGTGGGATCACTTGAGTGCTTGAAGCGACGGGTATTGTGATAGACACGAGTTAGGTTGATGTAAACAGCGGGGCCATGTATGGGGCCAATAGATGTTGTTTTTAGATTCGCAGCTTGGAACAAAAAGTTCAAGCAGCACCGGCTATGGTGAGCCCGTAGTGGACTTATCTGGCACAGGAGCGGGGCGGTACTCTGGCCATAGATGTTGATTTACATTTTTATAGATAGTGTAGGCGGGGGTGATGGGGCC
>WNGS01166226.1:1368595-1393009 GCA_020271785.1 Procambarus virginalis | reverse complement strand
GCACCAGCAAGAATGACAGAGGATGGAAGGGTCCTACCATCAAAGGTGATCTTCACAAACGAAGGGGTTGATAGCGACGACCACGAGGGGACGAGTAAACGAGTCTACCTGGAGGACAGAATGGCCTTGGGCAGCAAGGATATGCCGAATGTCATCGTGGCAGTCCTGCAGATTCCGAACACCGGTGCAACATGGGGCGGGAGGAGAATAGTGCCAACACTGGCATTCAACCGAGCGTTCTTTGAGACCCGAACAGGGATCTCGCCAAGGCAGGATAAGGCAGCCAAGTGGGAAGCTGCATCCTGAGAAGGAGCAGCAACTACATGTGTATCGAGACGAGTGGGGTTGAAGGTAACAGACGCATCCACGAATCAACGAGATGCCGATGGAGGGAGAAATCATCAGGAGGCGCAGAATCAAGAGGGAGGAGATCAAAGTATTTGGCCCATGAAGCAAGGACCAAACAAGGCCTGATACGCATCAGTACAGGAAGGAAACGAGCGAGGGCGGCCGTGGTGCTGACGGCGTTGAGAACCCCCTGAGAGAGAGGGGTCAAAAGGCGCAGTAGTCACAACGAGAGACTTAGCCGCACCAGGGGACGAAGTGGTCACCACTGGGGGCTGGAGGTTCGACCCTACCACAGAGGAGGGAGGGGAGCTGGGGGAAAAAGTCAGGATGGTCAAAGGAGGAGCAAGGTCGGGGCCCAACGCAGCGGGGGCTACAGAGCCTGGTTTTCCAATACAGGCCGACTCGGGGGCTTGGTCGCCCACCCCACGAGCCTGAGAGGGTACAACAGAAACATTCATCGACATAAAGACGAAAGAAAGAAAAAATTAATCCACGAATGTGCCCCCATACCCACCATGGAGCCACAATTAGAAGCAGGACACCCAACAGGAAGGTATCGCCGATCATGCCGGGGCCCCTAGGGGTGCGTCGTGAGTATACGCCCCACAAACGCCACCTTAAAAACCGTCAGTCCGTCGAGATCGGGTTCAGCAACGAAAGGGGGATTGACAATAAAAGGTTCCCCTCGCTCGAGACGCTGGGTACTACAGTTCTACGGTTGCAAGAGTATGCTCCTCAAGCACCCGGGCGTCAAAATAGAAGAAGTCCAAAGGAATAACCAAAACAATCAAAAGGTCGGCAGGAAATGACAAGCAGATAGGAGAAGAGGGGGGAGAAAAACGAAACAGAAGGAAAAGGAAAGTCGTTCAGCATAATTAGAGAGGACAGCAGCACAAGGCCAAGTCCTCCATTCCTCCATTATTCTCAGAAGGGTTTATGCTCCAAGCCGTCACTAACTCCCTTGCCATAAGGAACCCTAGACACACTTGGCGCCTTGCACAACGCAGTTCCACACCCTGCAGTTCCACAAAGCGCTTTTACAAGAGAGCCAGGCCCTACTCTCACAGCCAAAGCTCATCCACTGAGGTCAGGGCAAAGGCAAGCAGCCCCCCCAATCCTCCTCCAACGAGCGACTCTAGCACCACCGACGTGGATATCATGAACAGCAGTGACTCCGAAGACCCCACGATGGCACAGCAACGTGTGGGAAACCCCACCAATCTCCTGCAGGAACCGGGAACAAGATCCCTGGCTCAGAAAATTTACCCTCCACCTCAACAAATAGCAGTAACCAAATCGAACAGAATAACACTGGCGCTCGAGCCAACAAACACATACGTCTCTTAACCAATAATGGGGATCACAATCCTTCAGGTGAACATCAATCATTACTTCAATAACAGATACCTCCTCACTCTGGAGGTAGCCAGACTTAACCCAGATGTTATCTTACTCAATGAAACTGCGGTTAGACAGGACCAGCACATCTCCATTTGGGGATATTCCACCAGGGAAGTCAACAGGGGGATGTATGGTGGGGTGGCAATACTAATAAGAAGAGGGCTCTCTTACCGCCCCATCCTCATAGAAGATGACCACTTTCTAGCAATAGAACTCACCACTTCACACGGCCCCCTCATAGTCTGCACCGCATATCTACCACCTAGACTGGCCTACCTCCCCCTCCATCCCTCTGAACAAACTGCTCGATAGGAACCTCCCTACTATCATCGCAGGGGACCTAAACGCCCACCACCAGGCCTTATTCAACGCTCCTGCCAGGCCAGACCTCAAGGGCAGGCAGCTCTTCAATCTAGTGCAAAACCGGGACCTCTCCTTCCAAGGCCCCCACTTTAAGACGTTCTTTAGGGGCAATGTGAGGGGCACCCCTGACATAGTGCTGACCAACAGAGATTGCGATCTGTTCCACTGCAGAGTAACCCCAGGCAAGAACGTGGGGTCGGACCACATCCCTGTGGTCACAACCCTCCAAGCATCCCCCTTCAGGTATGTGGCACTCCCAGGCCTAGACTGGAAACCATACGGGCAGGGACTACGATGCCTTCCTTGCTGACGACCCCATCATTGAGTTCGAAAACCTCCCAACCCAAACAATAGACCAAGCAGTAAACACCATCCACAACCGCATCCAACTCGCAACTGAGGCCACTTGCGAAATATCCACCACAAGGACCTACCACCAATATAAACCGACCCGAGAAATCAGAGCCAAAATGAATGAGTACCAGCGAGCCTGCCAAAGCCACTACCAAACTGGCCAGCCACCAGCATTAACCCTTCAAACACTCAGAAGGGAAGCCATAGACCTTACGCTGACTCACAAGAGCTACTTATGGGGAACCCTTGTGAGACAGGCCAACCAGTACAAAAGGGAGCCAGGAGCATTCTGGCGCAAGATCAGACAGCTCTTGGGATCGGTTAACCCCAGCCTCACCCACCTCGTTCACACTTTCCTAGACGAAGATGACGAGGAGCAACAAGTAAAAATGGAAGACCCACAAGACCAGGCTGACCTCATGGGCGCAGTATGGAAGAAGACACTCACGGCTTCTAACAGCAGAGCCTTCAACAACACCCACTTTGAACGTGTCAACCAATGGACAACAGAAAACGCCGCCTCCCTTCTCAGCACCCTCTGATAGACCTGACAACCCTGGAAGACGACCACCCTCTAACAAGGCCCATAACTATGCTAGAGATGAGAGGAGTCATCAAAAGCACCCGAGATAAGGCCCCAGGACCATCGGGGATCAAAACGTTGCAGATCAAACTTCTGCCAGGCAACCTTCTGCAATCCCTTCTCAACCTATTCAACGCTATGCTGGCGTCGGGTCACATTCCTGTTGCATTCAAGTCAGCCAAGATGATATTCATTCCTAAACCCAAGAAAGACCCCCACCAACCTGGCAACTACCGTCCAATCTCCCTCTTAGACACAATAGGCAAGTGCTTTGAAAAAATCGTGTCAAACCGTCTTAACTACTACATGGAGTACAACAACCTCTTCACTGAAAAACAGTTTGGCTTTCGTGCACATAGATCAACCCAACATGCAATAAACATCATCTACGACGCAGTAAGCTCAATTCGCAAGCAAAAACAGGTAGCTTTGATTGCGACGAGGGACGTACACAAGGCCTTCGACAGCCTTTGGCATGATGGTTTTGTGTACAAACTAGCAGACTTACCAGCGCAAAACTGGACCCTCCTCAGGCTGATCAGAAATTTTCTAAAGAATAGGCAAGTTACCCCCAACTTCAAGGCGAAAGAGGCCGCAGCCTTCACCCCAACAGCTGGAGTCCCTCAAGGGTCATGCTTGAGCCCTGTTCTCTTCAACATCTTTGTAAACGACCTGCCCCAGCCAGAGTATAGGGACACCATCATCGTACAATTTGCGGACGACGTAACACATGTAATAACATCTAACCCAAGCAGCCAAACGACCAAGCATGCAACTGTAACCCGTAAGGCAAACGTAGAACTAGCCAGGACTGCTAACTGGGAAAGGAAATGGAGGATCACCACTAACCCAGAAAAGATCCAATTAAGCACTGTCGGATGTATGGCCTTCTCAATCGAAAACGAGGGTGGGATAAGAATCAGGGGCGAACCCATAGCCATCTCAAACTCCAACACAGTGCTCGGATACAACTTCAACAGGCTACTCAACTCCTCCCAGTTTGTATCCCAGAAGACAGCGACGGCCCGAGGTTCTCTGGCGAGGCTCTTCCGCTTCAAGCAAGCCCCATCTCACATCAAGCTCCACCTGTACAGAATGATTATAAAGCCTAGCCTGGAATACCCTTACGTCCCCCTGAACCTCACCAACAAATCCAACATGCTGAAGATCCAACGGGTACAATACAAAGCACTTCGCTTTGCGGAGGGACTGACACTGATGGACAGGGTAAGAACTTACCAAATCCACGAGACGCTCAACATGAAGCCAATGAACATCAGGCTCAGCTACCTGGCCAGAAGACAGCTGTACCGTATGAAGAATATGTATATTCCAGACCCCGAAGATCCCTACGTAGCAGAAAATACCACCAGCGACTACGAGATCTGCGAACCACCACACAGAACCAGAAGAATCACTCTCCAACAAAAAGTGATCAGACACATCCACGATGAGGCCTTCCCAAGACCTCAAATACTAAGCGGCCTGCCAGACGACCCTGATGAGTGGCCCATCCCGGACCCGATCTAAACCAAATGAAGAATAAAGGAAATAATATATATATATATATATATATATATATATATATATATATATATATATATATATATATATAATAAAAATAAAACTACTACAAAAAATATAAAACCAAAAAACCATTTGTCGTGATATCAAAAGTGTAACTACCCTGATGTTGCTAAGATTAACCTCCCTCAGCCAACTCCATCGGCTCTAGTGCTTTAAGACACCAACAAGGTCACAAACACTAGCCCCCCCAGCCAATTCACTGACAACCCAACATAACACATACGCAAACAAACGACACATACACATATGTCAACCCATGGTGGACAGGCCACCGAACTTTCAAACCTCCTCTCTCTCTACACCCGCATCCTCTTCCTGAATTTCATCTCCCCATCCCCCTACCTCCCCCACCCTTTCCAAGCCCTTTGAACATCAAAGCTGAAGGCTTCTCCGTCGGGGATGACCATATTTAGATGTTTCCAGTGTGAGGCCTGTTGTCAAGCTAGCGTCAATATTTAACCCTTTGAATATTTCCTGTTACTGATTGTAATTAATTCCTGTGATTACTGTAACAGTATTATATACCCTTAAGATTACTGATATTATTGTTCTTTTGTACTACACTCTGTTAGTAAAGTTTTCACGAGAGTTCATGTGGGTGCTAAGTTGATCTTTTGGTAGGACGCCTGCCTTGCTGGCGGGAGGCTAGCTTGCTGCGTGGGTTAGCTCGCTGGGAGGAGACATGTATTGAAGATAAGTCGGTGTATTTTGTTTATTTTGCTTAATAATTAGGTATTAATACTCTTGGTAATACTCTTAATAATACTCTTGGTAAGCCTATTTTGTGCAACTCCATTTATTCATTTATGTGTTTAAGAGATTGTCTGTGCTCATTAAGTGATTTTATGATATTATTGCATGCTGAAAGATAATTCTGGCTTCTTATATTTTTTACGATTTATTAGTTTGATATGTCTTGTTACCCTTAAGTACAGTATATTATTTTAAATGTTAAGCAGTGTTTTTTAATCATACCCTAGACAAACTTTGAGGCAAGGCTGAAATTATTATTTTTTGATTACTGCAAGCAAAAGAACCATACCTAGACTTCAAGGGTTATAACGTCACCTGATCGTAGATTTCTAATAAGCCTTTAAGGCAAGATTTACCCTCCCTGAACCCATGTTGATGGGTTGTCACGAAGTCCCTTCTCTCCAGATGTGTTACTAGGTTTTTTCTCACGATCTTCTTCACCTTGCATGATATACAAGTTAAGGACACTGGCCTGTAGTTCAGTGCCTCTTGTCTGTCACCCGTTTTGTATATTGGGACTACATTAGCCGTCTTCGATATTTCTTGTAGGTCTCCCGTTTCCATTGACCTACTATACACTATGAAGAGTGGCAAACAAAGTGCTCCTGCACACTCTTTCAATACCCATGGTGAGATTCCGTCCGGCCCAACAGCTTTTCTCACGTTCAGCTCCAATAGGTGCTTCTTGACCTCATCTCTTGTAATTTCGATCCCTTCCAAGGTCGCCTGGTTTGCTACCACCTCTCCAAGTGCCGTGACCTCTCCTTGTTCTATTGTAAAGACCTCCTGGAACCTTTTGTTGAGTTCTACACACACACCTCTTTGTCATTCTCTGTATACCTGTCCTCACCCATTCTAAGTTTCATCACCTGTTCCTTCACTGTTGTCTTCCTCCTGATGTGACTGTGTAGTATCTTTGGTTCGGTCTTGGCTTTATTAGTTATATCATTTTCATACCTTTTCTCAGCTGGTCTTCTCACACTAACATACTCGTTCCTGGTTCTCTGGGATCTCTCTCTCAACTTTTTGGTGTTCTGTTATTACGGAAGTTCCTCCATGCTCTTCTGTTCAGTTCAGAAATTGTGTGTGTGTGTGTGTGTGTAATTACCTAAGTGTAATTACCTAAGTGTAGTTACAGGATGAGAGCTACGCTCGTGGTGTCCCGTCTTCCCAGCACTCTTTGTCATATAACGCTTTGAAACTACTGACGGTCTTGGCCTCCACCACTTTCTCCCCTAACTTGTTCCAACCGTCTACCACTCTGTTTGCGAAAGTGAATTTTCTTATATTTCTTCGGCATCTGTGTTTAGCTAGTTTATATCTATGACCTCTTGTTCTTAAAGATCCAGGTCTCAGGAAATCTTCCCTATCGATTTTATCAATTCCTGTTACTATTTTGTATGTAGTGATCATATCACCTCTTTTTCTTCTGTCTTCTAGTTTTGGCATATTTAATGCCTCTATCCTCTCCTCGTAGCTCTTGCCCTTCAGTTCTGGTAGCCACTTAGTAGCATGTCTTTGCACCTTTTCCAGTTTGTTGATGTGCTTCTTAAGATATGGGCACCACACAACCGCTGCATATTCTAGCTTTGGCCTAACAAAAGTCGTGAACAATTTCTTTAGTATATCGCCATCCATGTATTTAAACGTACTCACCTAGTTGTACTCACCTAGTTGTGCTTGCGGGGGTTGAGCTCTGGCTCTTTGGTCCCGCCTCTCAACCGTCAATCAATCTCAACAGTCGTTGTATCTCGTCTCCTGCTTCCTACCCCTATCTTCATTACATTACATTTGCTTGGGTTAAACTCTAACAGCCATTTGTTCGACCATTCCTGCAGCTTGTCCAGGTCTTCTTGAAGTCTCAAGCTGTCCTCCTCTGTCTGAATCCTTCTCGAAATTTTGGCGTCGTCAGCAAACATTGAGAGGAATGAGTCTATACCCTCTGGGAGATCATTTACGTATATCAGAAACAGGATAGGTCCAAGTACAGAGCCTGTGGGACTCCACTGGTGACTTCACGCTTTCTGAGGTCTCACCCCTCACTGTAACTCTCTGCCTCCTATTGCTTAGGTACTCCTTATCCACTGGAGCGCCCTACCTGTTACTCCTGCCTGTTTCTCCAGCTAATGCATCAACCTTTTTGTGGGGTACTGTGTCAAAGGCTTTCCGACAGTCCAAGAAAATGCAGTCCGCCCACCNGGCACATTGATAAAACATTGTTGAACATTTTGCAAAACATCTTACTTCAATTTAATGCTACGCGAGCATATTTTGCCCATTGGGGTATTGGTGCTCTGATTTTGAATAAGCAAATGAGCAGATTTCCACATCGCAAGTCTGGAGTTTTATTAGTGAAAGTTCACTTGCTCCTTGGGTAGTTGACATCATATATACCAGAAATACTTTTAACATGTTTACAGGTTATAATTAAATAGAATAATAGTTGAATATACTAAATTTAAATGTCCTGATCTCAATCATGTTCAACAAAGTATAGGCAGTAAATAGTACTTAAACATGTGCGCTTGAATATTACATGCAAAGGTTACTTTTAGAAAAATGATGTTGCATGTCTTGTTCTAACCATGTACATTGTCCTTAACACCACCAGTTCAGTGTTACTGAATCAAGCTCACTATATTATATTAACATTGCTGAAATTTTTAAATAATAATTTTGTTTCTTTGATTTTTACCAATTTAGGTGTGTTGAATGTGGTTGGAATGTGAATAAAATGTAAATTGCATTTTGCCATAGGAAAATATTGATCGGCTTTACATTTGGGAGTCAAGCAAAGAGTACTTTAATCATTTTATTTTTTAAATGAAGATACTCACTTTTTCTCACTGATCTGTATATTGTCTTTATTCATAGTTTACTTTTAAAAGATTTAGTTACTAATTTCCAGTCAAGTCTGTGATTCCAGCCCTGTGATTACATATGCATGTGCATGTTCAATGCAGCTTCTTTATATCACAATATTTTCTATGTGCATTACAGTTGCACCGAAGTTTGATACACTATATTTAATCACTGCTTGCAAATACTTGAGTATATTTTTTATTTTGATAATAAAAAAAATACTGAAAATGCACCGACAATATGTAATAGAGAATTGGCCAATTCTCTCGATTTGCCCCCACTGAAAAAAAATGAACCCTTTTCCTTAACCTCGTACATATGAGCTGCACCTAACTTCAAGGCAAATGAATAGAAAACCAATATTACGATGCTTTAATTTTACTAATACATAGCATTTTTAATGGAATGATAAGTTCCATAAAAGCTCCACATTTTACTCGAGATGATGGGTTGAGATCAGTGGCGTTTGCCAATACTGATATTGCATCGACTCATGAACTATGTTTGCAGTATTTGTGAGGTTTCCTTGAACAAGTTTGCAGTGGGTTGCAATGTACTTCCTGAATCACTGGTGTTAATATATTATTGTGATGGTTAATATCTTCATTTTCAGATATAGTTAAAAAGTTTGGCCACTTTTAATGTTAAGTTTTGTTACATAAAATTTTTATATATTCTATACTGGCACCATTACTGGAATGCCCTTATTGATTTATGTACTGCATTGGGTGATGCTTTGACTGTAATTTGTAGTAAAGCTCTGTAAAGAATAAAGTACCACATACTGTTAATGAGAAATGGCCAGTTATCACTACCCTTCACACTTTAAAAATAAGTGAACTTGACAAGAAACAGCTGATCTGGAATGAAGAGAAAATAAGGTTAACTTGAAGAGCAAAAGGAAAGTTGGGGGACACGAATGACTGGTAACGACGCACAAGAGGGAGGTCATGTGTAAATGTCTGCAGACTTTCTTGTTGAACTCGTTTTTTGTCATTTGTCCCTCCCCTTGGCATTCCTCCTACCACTGTAATAGATGGTGGGAAATGACTCGGGCTGGGGCCATATATGCTTAACTCGCTGGCACTTAATGGAATGCTGCCCTGCTCCTTATTGTCTGAACTGCATTGTCCCACTTAAGTCATGCACCTTGTAGTGTTCAGGGGCCAGATTCATGAAGCAGTTACGCAAGTACTTACGAACGTGTACATTTTCATCAATCTTTGATGGCTTTGGTTACATTTATTAAACAGTTTACAAGCATGAAAACTTCCCAATCAACTGTTGTTATTGTTATAACAGCCTCCTGGTGCTTTGGAGATCATTGACTAATAATTGTAAATAAAGTCGCCAAGATTGAGAAAAGATGTACAGGTTCGTAAGTACTTGTGTAACTTTCGTGAATCTGGCCCCAGATTTGCAGGACAATAGTCTTGCTTTATTAATGCCCTTCAAAATCCTTGATGAATTACAGTAAACAAACATACTGAAATAAAGTTATTTATTATTAAATATACATTGGTGTTAGTGGTTAATTAGCGGGTTCATAAGTTTTATATTGTATGTATAAGAAAATAAAGTAATAAAGCTTGGCAATTACCTATACTGTACTCTTCTAATTTTGTCCTAAATACATTAAAACTCAAATCTTTTGTCTCAAGAAGGAGAGAAACAAAGGCTATATACAGTATATTTTAAATCCTTTACCACTATATGTACCTCTCCACTCTTTTTAAGTGCTGAACCCTACACACACACACACACGCACACGCACACACGCACGCGTGCGTGTGTGTAATTACCTAAGTGTAGTTACAGGATGAGAGCTACGCTCGTGGTGTCCCGTCTTCCCAGCACTCTTTGTCATATAACGCTTTGAAACTACTGACGGTCTTGGCCTCCACCACCTTCTCCCCCAACTTGTTCCAACCGTCTACCACTCTGTTTGCGAAAGTGAATTTTTCTTATATTTCTTCGGCATCTGTGTTTAGCCAGTTTATATCTATGACCTCTTGGCTGTTTATAACAATTCCAAAATAGTAACAGGAATTGATAAAATCGACAGGAAAGATTTCCTGAGACCTGGAACTTCAAGAACAAGAGGTCATAGATATAAACTGGCTAAACACAGATGCCGAAGAAATATAAGAAAATTCACTTTCGCAAACAGAGTGGTAGACGGTTGGAACAAGTTGGGGGAGAAGGTGGTGGAGGCCAAGACCGTCAGTAGATTCAAAGCGTTATATGACAAAGAGTGCTGGGAAGACGGGACACCACGAGCGTAGCTCTCATCCTGTAACTACACTTAGGTAATTACACACACACACACACACACACACACACACACACACACACACACACACACACACACACACACACACACGCAGAAAAAATTAAGCAAGAAAGAGAAGGGTGGGCGGACTGCATTTTTTTGGACTGTCGGAAAGCCTTTGACACAGTACCCCATAAAAGGTTGATGCATAAGCTGGAGAAACAGGCAGGAGTAACAGGTAGGGCGCTCCAGTGGATAAGGGAGTACCTAAGCAATAGGAAGCAGAGAGTTACAGTGAGGGGTGAGACCTCAGACTGGCGTGAAGTCACCAGTGGAGTCCCACAGGGCTCTGTACTTGGACCTATCCTGTTTCTGATATACGTAAATGATCTCCCAGAGGGTATAGACTCATTCCTCTCAATGTTTGCTGACGACGCCAAAATTATGAGAAGGATTAAGACAGAGGAGGACAGCTTGAGACTTCAAGAAGACCTGGACAAGCTGCAGGAATGGTCGAACAAATGGCTGTTAGAGTTTAACCCAAGCAAATGTAATGTAATGAAGATAGGGGTAGGAAGCAGGAGACCAGATACAAGGTATCATTTGGGAGATGAAATACTTCAAGAGTCAGAGAGAGAGAAAGACCTGGGGGTTGATATCACGCCAGACCTGTCCCCTGAAGCTCATATCAAGAGGATAACATCAGCAGCATATGCCAGGTTGGCTAACATAAGAACGGCCTTTAGAAACTTGTGTAAGGAATCTTTCAGAACATTATATACCACATATGTCAGACCAATCCTGGAGTATGCGGCTCCAGCATGGAGTCCCTATCTAGTCAAGCATAAGACTAAACTGGAAAAGGTTCAAAGGTTTGCCACCAGACTAGTACCCGAGCTGAGAGGTATGAGCTACGAGGAGCGACTGCAGGAATTAAACCTCACTTCGTTGGAAGACAGAAGAGTTAGGGGGGACATGATCACCACATTCAAGATTCTCAGGGGAATCGACAGGGTTGATAAAGACAGGCTGTTTAACACAAGGGGCACACGCACTAGGGGACACAGGTGGAAACTGAGTGCCCAAATGAGCCACAGAGATATTAGAAAGAACTTTTTTAGTGTCAGAGTGGTTGACAAATGGAATGCATTAGGAAGCGATGTGGTGGAGGCTGACTCCATACACAGTTTCAAGTGTAGATATGATAGAGCCCAATAGGCTCAGGAAACTGTACACCTGTTGATTGACGGTTGAGAGGCGGGACCAAAGAGCCAGAGCTCAACCCCCGCAAGCACAACTAGGTGAGTACAACTAGGTGAGTACGTTTAAATACATGGATGGCGATATACTAAAGAAATTGTTCACGACTTTTGTTAGGCCAAAGCTAGAATATGCAGCGGTTGTGTGGTGCCCATATCTTAAGAAGCACATCAACAAACTGGAAAAGGTGCAAAGACATGCTACTAAGTGGCTACCAGAACTGAAGGGCAAGAGCTACGAGGAGAGGATAGAGGCATTAAATATGCCAAAACTATAAGACAGAAGAAAAAGAGGTGATATGATCACTACATACAAAATAGTAACAGGAATTGATAAAATCGAAAGGGAAGATTTCCTGAGACCTGGAACTTTAAGAACAAGAGGTCATAGATATAAACTAGCTAAACACAGATGCCGAAGAAATATAAGGAAATTCACTTTCGCAAACAGAGTGGTAGACGGTTGGAACAAGTTAGGGGAGAAAGTGGTGGAGGCCAAGACCGTCAGTAGTTTCAAAGCGTTATATGACAAAGAGTGCTGGGAAGACGGGACACCACGAGCGTAGCTCTCATCCTGTAACTACACTTAGGTAATTACACTTAGGTAATTACACACACACACACACACACACACAATTTCTGAACTGAACAGAAGAGCATGGAGGAACTTCCGTAATAACAGAACACCAAAAAGGAGAGAGAGAGATCCCAGAGAACCAGGAACGAGTATGTTAGTGTGAGAAGACCAGCTGAGAAAAGGTATGAAAATGATATAACTAATAAAGACAAGACCGAACCAAAGATGCTACACAGTCACATCAGGAGGAAGACAACAGTGAAGGAACAGGTGATGAAACTTAGAATGGGTGAGGACAGGTATACAGAGAATGACAAAGAGGTGTGTGTGTAGAACTCAACAAATGGTTCCAGGAGGTCTTTACAATAGAACAAGGAGAGGTCACAGCACTTGGAGAGGTGGTAGCAAACCAGGCGACCTTGGAAGGGATCGAAATTACAAGAGATGAGGTCAAGAAGCACCTATTGGAGCTGAACGTGAGAAAAGCTGTTGGGCCGGACGGAATCTCACCATGGGTATTGAAAGAGTGTGCAGGAGCACTTTGTTTGCCACTCTTCATAGTGTATAGTAGGTCACTGGAAACGGGAGACCTACAAGAAATATCGAAGACAGCTATTGTAGTCCCAATATACAAAACGGGTGACAGACAAGAGGCACTGAACTACAGGCCAGTGTCCTTAACTTGTATATCATGCAAGGTGAAGAAGATCGTGAGAAAAAACCTAGTAACACATCTGGAGAGAAGGGACTTCGTGACAACCCATCAACATGGGTTCAGGGAGGGTAAATCTTGCCTTAAAGGCTTATTAGAAATCTACGATCAGGTGACGTTATAACCCTTGAAGTCTAGGTATGGTTCTTTTGCTTGCAGTAATCAAAAAATAATAATTTCAGCCTTGCCTCAAAGTTTGTCTAGGGTATGATTAAAAAACACTGCTTAACATTTAAAACAATATTCTGTACTTAAGGGTAACAAGACATATCAAACTAATAAATCGTAAAAAATATAAGAAGCCAGAATTATCTTTCAGCATGCAATAATATCATAAAATCACTTAATGAGCACAGACAATCTCTTAAACACATAAATGAATAAATGGAGTTGCACAAAATAGGCTTACCAAGAGTATTATTAAGAGTATTACCAAGAGTATTAATACCTAATTATTAAGCAAAATAAACAAAATACACCGACTTATCTTCAATACATGTCTCCTCCCAGCGAGCTAACCCACGCAGCTAGCTAGCCTCCCGCCAGCAAGGCAGGCGTCCTACCAAAAGATCAACTTAGCACCCACATGAACTCTCGTGAAAACTTTACTAACAGAGTGTAGTACAAAAGAACAATAATATCAGTAATCTTAAGGGTATATAATACTGTTACAGTAATCACAGGAATTAATTACAATCAGCAACAGGAAATATTCAAAGGGTTAAATATTGACGCTAGCTTGACAACAGGCCTCACACTGGAAACATTCAAATATGGTCATCCCCGACGGAGAAGCCTTCAGCTTTGATGTTCAAAGGGCTTGGAAAGGATGGGGGAGGTAGGGGGATGGGGAGATGAAATTCAGGAAGAGGATGCGGGTGTAGAGAGAGAGGAGGTTTGAAATTTCGGTGGCCTGTCCACCATGGGTTGACATATGTGTATGTGTCGTTTGTTTGCGTATGTGTTATGTTGGGTTGTCAGTGAATTGGCTGGGGATGGCTAGTGTTTGTGACCTTGTTGGTGTCTTAAAGCACTAGAGCCGATGGAGTTGGCTGAGGGAGGTTAATCTTAGCAACATCAGGGTAGTTACACTTCTGATATCACGACAAATGGTTTTTTGGTTTTATATTTTTTTGTAGTAGTTTTATTTGTTTATATATATATATATATATATATATATATATATATATATATATATTAACTAGTATATATATATATATATATATATATATATATATATATATATATATATATATATATATATATATATATATATATATATATAATATATATATATATATATATATATATATATATATATATATATATATATATATATATATATATATATTATTTCCTTTATTCTTCATTTGGTGTAGATCGGGTCCGGGATGGGCCACTCATCAGGGTCGTCTGGCAGGCCGCTTAGTATTTGAGGTCTTGGGAAGGCCTCATCGTGGATGTGCCTGATCACTTTTTGTTGGAGAGTGATTCTTCTGGTTCTGTGTGGTGGTTCGCAGATCTCGTAGTCGCTGGTGGTATTTTCTGCTACGTAGGGATCTTCGGGGTCTGGAATATACATATTCTTCATACGGTACAGCTGTCTTCTGGCCAGGTAGCTGAGCCTGATGTTCATTGGCTTCATGTTGAGCGTCTCGTGGATTTGGTAAGTTCTTACCCTGTCCATCAGTGTCAGTCCCTCCGCAAAGCGAAGTGCTTTGTATTGTACCCGTTGGATCTTCAGCATGTTGGATTTGTTGGTGAGGTTCAGGGGGACGTAAGGGTATTCCAGGCTAGGCCTTATAATCATTCTGTACAGGTGGAGCTTGATGTGAGATGGGGCTTGCTTGAAGCGGAAGAGTCTCGCCAGAGAACCTCGGGCCGTCGCTGTCTTCTGGGATACAAACTGAGAGGAGTTGAGTAGTCTGTTGAAGTTGTATCCGAGCACTGTGTTGGAGTTTGAGATGGCTATGGGTTCGCCCCTGATTCTTATCCCACCCTCGTTTTCGATTGAAAAGGCCATACATCCGACAGTGCTTAATTGGATCTTTTCTGGGTTAGTGGTGATCCTCCATTTCCTTTCCCAGTTAGCAGTCCTGGCTAGTTCTACGTTTGCCTTACGGGTTACAGTTGCATGCTTGGTCGTTTGGCTGCTTGGGTTAGATGTTATTACATGTGTTACGTCATCCGCAAATTGCACGATGATGGTGTCCCTATACTCTGGCTGGGGCAGGTCGTTTACAAAGATGTTGAAGAGAACAGGGCTCAAGCATGACCCTTGAGGGACTCCAGCTGTTGGGGTGAAGGCTGCGGCCTCTTTCGCCTTGAAGTTGGGGTAACTTGCCTATTCTTTAGAAAATTTCTGATCAGCCTGAGGAGGGTCCAGTTTTGCACTGATAAGTCTGCTAGTTTGTACACAAAACCATCATGCCAAAGGCTGTCGAAGGCCTTGTGTACGTCCCTCGTCGCAATCAAAGCTACCTGTTTTTGCTTGCGAATTGAGCTTACTGCGTCGTAGATGATGTTTATTGCATGTTGGGTTGATCTATGTGCACGAAAGCCAAACTGTTTTTCAGTGAAGAGGTTGTTGTACTCCATGTAGTAGTTAAGACGGTTTGACACGATTTTTTCAAAGCACTTGCCTATTGTGTCTAAGAGGGAGATTGGACGGTAGTTGCCAGGTTGATGGGGGTCTTTCTTGGGTTTAGGAATGAATATCATCTTGGCTGACTTGAATGCAACAGGAATGTGACCCGACGCCAGCATAGCGTTGAATAGGTTGAGAAGGAATTGCAGAAGGTTGCCTGGCAGAAGTTTGATCTGCAACGTTTTGATCCCCGATGGTCCTGGGGCCTTATCTCGGGTGCTTTTGATGACTCCTCTCATCTCTAGCATAGTTATGGGCCTTGTTAGAGGGTGGTCGTCTTCCAAGGTTGTCAGGTCTATCAGAGTGGTGCTGAGAAGGGAGGCGGCGTTTTCTGTTGTCCATTGGTTGACACGTTCAAAGTGGGTGTTGTTGAAGATTCTGCTGTTAGAAGCCGTGAGTGTCTTGTTCCATACTGCGCCCATGAAGTCAGCCTGGTCTTGTGGGTCTTCCATTTTTACTTGTTGCTCCTCGTCATCTTCGTCTAGGAAAGTGTGAACGAGGTGGGTGAGGCTGGGGTTAACCGATCCCAACAGCTGTCTGATCTTGCGCCAGAATGCTCCCGGCTCCCTTTTGTACTGGTTGGCCTGTCTCACAAGGGTTCCCCATAAGTAGCTCTTGTGAGTCAGCGTAAGGTCTATGGCTTCCCTTCTGAGTGTTTGAAGGGTTAATGCTGGTGGCTGGCCAGTTTGGTAGTGGCTTTGGCAGGCTCGCTGGAACTCATTCATTTTGGCTCTGATTTCTCAGGGCGGTTTATATTGGTGGTAGGTCCTTGTGGTGGATATTTCGCAAGTGGCCTCAGTTGCGAGTTGGATGCGGTTGTGGATGGTGTTTACTGCTTGGTCTATTGTTTGGGTTGGGAGGTTTTCGAACTCAATGATGGGGTCGTCAGCAAGGAAGGCATCGTAGTCCCTGGCCTTGTATGGTTTCCAGTCTAGGCCTGGGAGGTGCCACATACCTGAAGGGGGATGCTTGGAGGGTTGTGACCACAGGGATGTGGTCCGACCCCACGTTCTTGCCTGGGGTTACTCTGCAGTGGAACAGGTCGCAATCTCTGTTGGTCAGCACTATGTCAGGGGTGCCCCTCACATTGCCCGCAAAGAACGTCTTAAAGTGTGGGCCTTGGAAGGAGAGGTCCCGGTTTTGCATGAGATTGAAGAGCTGCCTGCCCCTTGAGGTCTGGCCTGGCAGGAGCGTTGAATAAGGCCTGGTGGTGGGCGTTCAGGTCCCCTGAGATGATAGTAGGGAAGTTTCTATCGAGCAGTTTGTTCAGAGGGATGGAGAGGAGGTAGGCCAGTCTAGGTGGAAGATATGCGGTGCAGACTATGAGGGGGCCGTGTGAAGTGGTGAGTTCTATTGCTAGAAAGTGGTCATCTTCTATGAGGATGGGGCGGTAAGAGAGCCCTCTCCTTATTAGTATTGCCACCCCACTGTACATCCCCCTGTTGACTTCCCTGGTGGAATATCCCCAAATGGAGATGTGCTGGTCCTGTCTAACCGCAGTTTCATTGAGTAAGATAACATCTGGGTTAAGTCTGGCTACCTCCAGAGTGAGGAGGTATCTGTTATTGAAGTAATGTTTGATGTTCACCTGAAGGATTGTGATCCCCATTATTGGTTAAGAGACGTATGTGTTTGTTTGGCTCGAGCGCCAGTGTTATTCTGTTCGATTTGGTTACTGCTGTTTGTTGAGGTGGAGGGTAAATTTTCTGAGCCAGGGTTCTTGTTCCCGGTTCCTGTAAGGGATTGGTTGGGGTTTCCCCCACATTGCTGTGCCATTATGGGGTCTTCGGAGTCACTGCTGTTCATGATATCCACGTCGGTGGTGCTAAAGTCGCTCGTAGGAGGAGGATTGGGGGGGTTGCTTGCCCTTGCCCTGACCTCTGGGGATGAGCTTCGGCTGTGAGAGTCGGGCCTGGCTCTCTTGTAAGAGCGGTTTGTGGATTTGTAGGGTGAGGAACTGCGTTGTGCAAGGCGCCAAGTGTGTCTAGGATTCCTTATGGCAAGGGAGTTTGTGACGGCTTGGAGCATAAACCCTTCTGAGAATACTGGAGGGATGGAGGACATGGGTGTTTGCCAGGTTGTAGAGGTGGAGGGGCCGGTATAGTTCTGGGAGTTTGGAGTCTCCTGGGCGTTGGAAGAGGCCTGGGGGCAGGGAGTACTAGGGTTGGGGTTGCTGGGTTGTGCTTGGGCCAGACCGGCAGTTGTTGTGGTGTTAGGAGACAAGTATGCCAGTGAGTCCTTGGACATGTGGACAGGGGGCAGGCCATTGTCCTTCCTTAGTGAGTTTCAGAAACCTAGGAGCTTCACCGGGTTGTCTGGAAATTAGATTTGAGCAAATGTTAGGAGTTCAGCCCCTAGGCTGGACTTAAGATCGGGGTTTGGGTCGAGGGAGTTAGGTGCTGAAGCCTGTTGTGTATGGTTCTGAGTTTGTTCAGGTATGACCATGGGGTTATGGGGTTGTTGGTTGCTTTGGTGTCCCCCTTGGGCGACCGACTGGACCTGTTGTTGGTTGGGGTTACCCCAGGGATTTCTTAGTGGAGGAGGGGCAGGGACGGTATTAGCTGCTTGACGATGGGCTGCTGCTGCCGTTTCTTGTAATTCCTTGATAGCATCCTGCCTGCGAGGGCATAGATGCGAGATTGCAATGTGTGGACCCTTGCATAGAGCACATTTGCGTGTTGGGCTAGTGCATTCACTGTAGTTGTGTTCCTCCGTGCATCTGCTGCACTTGGGGGTTCCATTGTTGCATGCACTGGAATAGCATTTGAAGCATTGCTTAAGCTTGTAGAACCTCTGTGGGTAGATTTTGTCAGGTTCAACCTTGATGCCAAATGCAGAAAAGCCACCAACTCCCTCCAACAAGAAATAACTTGCACAAGCCTATCAAAAATAATGCAACTCATGCATACTACAGCATGCTACAATATAAATCATACAATATTAACTGGAACACAACTGGATACCATACTAATAATAGTACTAAAAAGGGAAAGGATTAAATGCTATACATAGTTATCATGAATAATGGTAGAATCAATCAGATTTGTAACATCCCTCCCGGTCCTTAAGAAAAAATGAAATTAACTGAAGGTTGATTTCATTTTTTGACTGTATGAAATATAACATGAAAATATAACATGAAGGTACTTCAACAAAAGATCAAAGTATAAAACAATAAAATTCAACACAGTAAAAAAACAGAAACAAAAATGAATGCATCTTATGAGTATAGAACAATTCATATTATGGCACTGCAATAGGAAATCCTCTAGATAAGGCATCAGCAATAACATTTTGCCTCCCAGGAATATGACGAATTACAATATTGATTTCTTGTAGAATCAATGACCATCTAAGTATTCTCTGGTTCTTACATTTCATGGAGTTAATGAATGCCAGGGAATTATGATCTGTATATACTACAACTTGATTGTCTGATAAGTATGTCTCAAACTTCTTAACTGCCAAGATCAAACAAAGTGCTTCCTTCTCAACTACAGAATAATTAGTTTGTGCCCTGTCAAATTTACGAGAGAAATAATATACAGGGTGTTCTAAATCATCTGGTCCTACCTGGAAAAAAACAGCACCTGCTCCTAGATCCGAAGCGTCTATGTGCATAATAAATGGTTTATGAAACTGTGGAATGGCTAGCACAGGTGACGTTGAGAGAATTCCTTTCAACTTCTGAAAAGAGTTCTGACACTCCTGACACAAGTGGAGTGTCAGTTCTGACACTCCACTTGAATTTTACCTGCTTCCTAAGAAGAGTGGTTATAGGTGCAGCAACAATGGAAAAGTTTTTACAATATCTCCTATAATCCACACACATCCCAATAAATCTCTGCACAGACTTCTTACTGGTTAGTACTGGGTAATCCACGATTGCCTGGATCTTGTCTTGCAACGGGACTATCCTACCTTGTCCGACCTCATGTCCTAAGTACACTATTGTTCCTTTAGCCCAACTACATTTCTTCACATTAACAGTCAAATTAGCATGTTGTAACACGGCAAACAATTGTTTTAAACTGGACATATGGTCTTCCCAACTCTTACTGAAAATCACAATGTCATCTAAATAATGCCTACAATCTGGCACATCATTCAACAATGAATTCATCAACTTTTGAAAAGTTGCTGCTGCATTCCTTAGTCCAAACGGCATCACATTAAACTCGAATGCTCCATCAGAGGTGATAAAAGCTGTCACTTCCCTTGTAAAATCTGTAAGTGGTATCTGGTGACACCCCTTAGATAGG
Organism: Procambarus virginalis; assembly: GCA_020271785.1. Lineage (NCBI taxonomy): Eukaryota > Metazoa > Arthropoda > Malacostraca > Decapoda > Cambaridae > Procambarus > Procambarus virginalis. Next base: position 1,373,029 of record WNGS01166226.1, on the reverse strand, counting down.
TCCAATTTAGATACAAAGTTAGCACGACCAATTCGGTCGATGCAGTCTTCTAGTAAAGGTAATGGATATACATGGACTACAGTTACCTGGTTGAGTTTTCTATAATCGATTACTAATCGCCATTTACCCTCATATTTTGGTACCACTAAAGACAATGAACTCCAGGAGCTCTGTCTGGGTCTAATAAACCCATGTCGAAGAAGATAATCAACCGCCTCCTGGATGATATGTCATTTCTCAGGTGTCACTCGATAAGAGTGTAGCCGAATTGGAGTTACATCTGTCAGTTTAATGTCATGAGTAATGAGAGACGTCTGAGTGGGGACCTCCCCAAACAAATTGGAGGACATCTTCAAAAGGTCCTGGAACTCTGCTCTCTGCTCATCCTTCAAATGACAACAATTCTTCCTCGGAACTGGAATTAGATAAAAGAGTATTACCATCTTCCCCTACAACACTTGACTCCTCAGGGTTTACCTCCTTAGTAATACAACAAGCCACAATACTGGGCCTACAATAAGTCTTCAACCGGTTTACATGTACACTCATGAATTGACGCTTCTGTTGGGGATTGCAAACTTTGTAGGTGACTTCACCAAGACGTTTTATCACTGCATAAGGTCCTGCAAATTTATGTCACATAAAACTACCCATACGAGGCTTCAAGACCATTACCAAATCTTCTGGTTTTAAAACTGTGAGTTTGGCCTGGAACCTCTTGTCATGCTTCTCCTTCATTACCTGTTGTTGCTCGCCCAGATGTCGTAAGGCCAACTCCTTCGTTCTAGACAGCTTGCTCTTCACATCCTTCAAGTAACGCTCACTCTGCCTAGCTGTTATATCTCCTAACATTTTCTCTTGCAACATTTTTATAGGTCCTCTCACCTGATGTCCAAACACAAGATCAAATGGAGAGCAGCCTAGGGCACGGTGCAATCCATCCCTGGCAGCAAATAGAATAAATGGTAAATTGTCATCCCAATATCTGGGTGAATCTTCCTCAGTTACTTTCAACATCTCTTTGAGGGTTTGGTGGAACCGCTCGATTCCCCCTTAACTCTGAGGATGGTAAGGACTGGAAAGATTATGCTGTATACCAAATGAATTACAAAAGGTTTTAAAAGTTGTGGAACAAAAATTGCTCCCATTATCAGTTTGAATTATATGGGCATACCAAATAGTGAAAAAAATCGTTCCAACTGCTTTATAAGTGTAGAAGCCCTAATGCTACATAAGGCATATGCTTCAGGGAACCTGGTGGTCATACATAGAATAGTAAACATATACATATTTCCGGATTTGGTATGGGGTAAAGGTCCGACACAGTCCAGCACCACATGTGTAAAAGGCTCCTCTGGCACTACAATAGGGTATAATGGTGCTCATGGCACAGTCTGGTTAGGTTTACCAACAGTTTGACACTGTTATGATCCCAGGCAGCCGAAAAACGAGTCTCCCCTTTGAGAATTATTCTATCAGTCCTGACCTGACTAGAAGGTCTAGGAAATATAGAGGTGAAAACACAGATGTAAAATAGTTGGTTGGATTTGATAAACAATTTGAGATTATGGGCAGTGAATAAGAAAATAGATAAATGACTGGTTAGGAGATGTGGATAATTTGCTAGAGGTTGAGGTGCCACCCGCCGGGCAAGGCGGAGCATGGACCAGCCCAAACGGGGGAGTCCACTCTCACTGCATGTACAGAGCAGATAGATGTTGGAGGCAAACATACTGTGTGGATTATTTCGTTTATGTGTTTAAGGGGAAACGTTTTTATTGGAGTGTCAATGGGTTGCAGGTTTGTCTTTGGGAAGAAGTTGCTGAGAACTTCGAAGCCAGCACAGAGGGAGTAGTTGATGAGATTCCAAGGTAGTGGAAGAGTAGGACCTCGAGCTGTGAGGAGAAGCAGTGAAGAGGAGTGTCACGTGCTTCTGTAATACCAGTGGCGAAACTCCAGTTCAGTTCGAGGAAACTTCATGGTGTAGCAGCCAGGAGAGCTGTGGAGGACCCTAGTAGAAGTAGTGAAGCACCATAGTTGCTCAAGGAAAACTTCATGGTGTAGCAGCCTAAAGGAGCTGCGGAGGATCCTGCATGGTAGTTAAACCCGGAAGAACCTGAAGAGATCAGGGTAGTGAACTTCCAGATGTGGAAGGGAAGTTCTGGTTGATTACTTGTAGGGAGTTGGTAGAGTGTTTGGTTGTCATTAGCGTGCAAGACGCCACGAAAGGTGAGTGATTGTTTGCCATTCTTGTGCCGAGGAGTGTTTATACTGAAGTATAGAGTTACAGTCGTAGGCTGGATTACCTACAGATGTATGTGTTCTAGGACTGATAGGGTGATCGATTGATCATTGTTGTGTATCAAGGAACATTTATACTGATATATATGTTATTGCATTCATGCGCTGATTTTCCTTGTACATGTTTATAGATATATTTTCTCTTGCTGATAGTGCAACATTGTATTATGAGACTTGATCTACTTGAGGAGGTTGGTAGTATTAGGTGGTGAATCTGGAGATAGAATACCACTTGATAAGCAGATGATAGAGTTCTGATGGTGTTGGGGTGCAACCTGAGTGAAATAGTATAGAGTGTAGGATTCATTGTTATTATATGTGTGTATGTATTGTGTATGTGCTTTGTCCAGTAAATGTATTCAAATTTGCTGGTGTTTGCCCTTGTCCTAGTGAGGCTTCCCAGGATGTAGTAAAGAAGGAGAGAGAGAGAGAGAGAAAGAACCAAGAACCACCGCTGTGGACAGGGTAGAACAGAAAACTAATAAGTCAAAGGGGGATTGAGGAGATCACATCACATAAGGAGAGAGTGGGGAGTCACAGCGGCTCGAGTGGGTGTGTGCACACGACAACGAGGATAAGTACTGGAGCCGCATCCCCTAAATGTGTGACGTTGAGCTCCTCTTCAAGAGCCAGAAGCGCCCAGGGTGATCTCCTGGTAAAGTATAAGCACTCTACCGAGTTGTGGGTTGGGTTGTTCAGAAAGAAGTATCAACGACGACAACACCACCAACCCACAATACAATACACACAACACAATTGTGACAATATCTGACCATATCCTTTTTAAGTTTTGGCCAATACAAAAATTTACATATCTTATGATACGTATTGGAAATCCCTTGGTGACCTTCCATCAGGTCACCAAGGGATTTCACCAGCTTCCAATACCTGCTCCCTATACTCCTTGGGTACAACGAACTGGGTCCAAGACTCACAGTCATCTGCTGAGCGAGTTCCTGGTGTTCTCCATCTTCTCATCAGACATTGACCATTGAAATAACAACCCGTTCTCTCATCCAAAGTATCAATGGAGTCGGCTGCTTCTGTATAACATTCAGCTAGACTGGGATCAGTACTCTGCAAATCACTTAAGGTCTGGAACTCAACAGCTGGAGCGAGCGGGCAAGGAACTGGTACCTGGGCCACCTCTTCCAGACCATCTGGGTCAGAATAAATTAGGGCTTTGGCACCGGCCTCACTCTCGACATCCGCGTGAGCTAAGAATGTATCTTCAAGGTCCACCTCCACCTCCCTGTCAGAAGGGGTCCTGGCCTCGACATCATCCACCTTGGGAGTCACAGGATTTACCTCACCCTGCTTACCCATGGATCTGGTCACAACACAGGCTGGATAGATGACACTATCATCCGCAACCGGTTGAGCCAGGACACAACTAGGGTTAGTAAACATGATAGAGCACACTGTCCCACTAACTTGACACTTGTCAAAATCATTACCCACAATAACATCTACCCCAGGGATGGGCAACTGCTCACTAACTGCTACAGTGCACCAACCCGGTGTAATAGATGATTTCAGGTTAACTTTAACTAATGGTACATGCTGGACATACCTCCAAATCCTTGTAATAACACTACCTCACCAGTGTCTTCTGTGCTAACATCAGTAAGAACCCGGTGAGAAATTAGAGACTGGGAAGCATAAAATCACTTAATGAGCACAGACAATCTCTTAAACACATGAATGAATAAATGGAGTAGCTCCAACAAGAAATAACTTGCACAAGCCTATCAAAAATAATGCAACTCAGGCACACTACAGCATACTACAATATAAATCATACAATATTAACTGGAACACAACTGGATACCATACTAATAAAAGTACTAAACAGGGAAAGGATTAAATGCTATACATAGTTATCGTGAAAAATGGTAGAATCAATCATAATTTCGTAACAGGTGACAAAGATTAAGCAAGAAAGAGAGCGATAGGCGGACTGCATTTTTCTTGAACTGTCGGAAAGCCTTTGACACAGTACCCCATAAAAGGCTGATGCATAAGCTGGAGAAACAGGCAGGAGTAACTGGTAGGGCGCTCCAGTGGATAACAGAGTACCTAAGCAATAGGAAGCAGAGAGTTACAGTGAGGGGTGAGATCTCAGATTGGCGT
>WNGS01166226.1:1355549-1365958 GCA_020271785.1 Procambarus virginalis | reverse complement strand
ACACATAATGGTCAGAGATTCAAGTGCCAGTTGTGTGATAAAGCATTTACTGAAAAATACAATCTCAAGACACACATGCTGATGCACACACATGACGTCCACATGTTTTGCACCAGTGTCCCAAATCTTTCAGGTTTTGTATCATATTCTTGCCTTTTGCCTGAGAATGTAGACATACCATTAGCAAAACTATTTACTGCAAATGCTACTTTTGGATTCCAATTGTTCACCCATAATGCAGCTGTTGAATCAATTTCCAGCTGGAATTATTGAAAAGATCAGTCATTATCATTCACTGACATCTGGGACAAATTCTGTTGCAGTGTACTTAATTATATGTAAGGGATGGCATTTGTTTTTTTAGGGCAGGGATGACAATGGAGGGAGCCGTCAAAACGATTTGCGAGGGGTTTAAACTGTTACAAAAGTAGAGATCCGGGTGTGTGTCTGTAGAAGATGGGGTGTGATCCTGTTGACCATACTGACTGTTGGGGGAAAAGCATTTGTGATGGTGGTAGAAAAACTCTTAAGTAGGGTTGATACCTAATCCCAAGCACACTACTCCCACAGTGAGGCATCCGACTTACAGATTGCTTGCTGCATGAACACCACCTTGGGCTCCTACTCTCCTAGCTAACACTTTTAAATACTCTATATTATAATACAGGAAACCTTTGATTTGCATGGAGGTTATGGGAACTTTTGAAGGTCTCTGAAACCTAATGTTGTTTTGCATATTCTATTAAAATTGGTTTGTATGATGAAATCCAATTAAATAAATATTAGGAAAATGAGATAGGATTGGAGATCTTCAAATGTCCCCATACCTCTATGTAAACTTTATTCAACAAAAAAACAGTTTAACATAATATAAATTGCTCCCTCCACCATCCGCCATAAATACAGCACAGTGAGATGAGACTTTTTGGGATGGGCAGTGATACCATAATATAATCCCAAAAGATCTTAAAATATAAGAATGTAGCATATATGTGAGCTTGAAAGGCAGCAACGAACTCTATAGACCTGCAGAATAACGACATTAATTCATGCCAACTCATGTACAGTACTACTAAAATTCAACTGTGTTCTTAGAAATTGGTACAAGTGTTTACATGTAACTACCTAAGAGTAGTTACAGGGAAAAGACCTATGCTTGTGGTGTCACATCTTCCCCAGTCCCCAGTTTTATCATATAATGCTTTGAAACTACTGTACTGACAGTTTTGGCCTCCATAACCACCTCACTCAAATTGGTCCAACCGTCCACCACTTACAAGAGTTCTTACATTGTTGTATAGCCACTAGCACGCATAGCGTTTCGGGCAAGTCCTTAATCCTATGTTCCCCAGAATACGGCCCCGCCAAATCGTTTAACAACCAGATATCCATTTTACTGTTAGGTTAAACAGAGGCTACAATTAAGGATTTGCGCCCAGTAAATCCTCCCCGGCCAGGATATGAACCCAGGACAAAGCGCTCCCGAAACGCCAGGCGAGCGTCTTACCAGTACTCCACAAGGACTGCTAACTCTGTACATGGATCCTGCCATTTGGTGTCAGTCAGACCAGGTGGCTTGGTGAGCTAACTTGGAGTTTGCAAATGCACTATCAGAGGTTCCTGTAATGCCAAATGCTGAAGTACTTAAAAAGCATTTTTGAGTGTTTATGAGCCAATTTTCTGAGTCCACTCTGGACTGGATTTAGCTTTTCCCCAATGTTTCCTTAGCACTAATATGATTTGACAGAGTTTTATTATGTTACTTTCTGCCCGTGGCAGTGATCCTGACATTTGAAGAAATGTAAAATTTCTTTTTAATTAAATTCTTCATATTTTTTTATGATACATTTCACTATCGACAGGTATATACGTGACCTAAAAGAACATAAACGTAACCATGAAGGATCTAGACCACATGTATGTAAAATCTGCGAAAAAGGGTTTGTTCGGTGGAGAGATTACACAAGACATTACCGGGTAAGTTACATTCTTGTTGCTTGTGGTGTTTGCTAAATAATATTATCATTCAAATGTGATTACTACACAAAAGCTTCATACAGTACATAAATTGGCATTTTTGCAGAAATTCTCAATATTCATTTTTATTGTGAAATGCCATAGGTATCTTATCTTTCATGTATGACTTGATGTTTCAATCATGTGAATACTTGTACTGTACTTAAATATGAAATGCTGCTGTAATTATTAATATGTTCTCTTTTAGGAACAACATGGTACTCAGCGTCACCAGTGCCAGATTTGTGGCTCTTCGTTTAAACGGCGTTTGTACCTAGAAACGGTTCATATGAGGACTCGTCACCCGCAAGTAGATGAGGTAAGTCTTGATAAGTGATAACTCTGGTATATTTCTGGTATAATTGTTCATATGGAAGTAAACATTCATGTGATGGCATGAAATAATAACAATAACAACATATATGTCAATATTTATCCATAATGTTCTTAAATCTATAATTAGTATTGCACAGGGCAACTTGTCAGTGGATACAGTTAATAAACAATATATCAACTAGCAATAACATTACTAGTCAATTGTAATATAATTGGCTTGGTCTTCAAAATACCTTTACATGTATAAGATCTAAATGTTGTTTAAAGAAGTTTGGAAAAGTTTGCTAATTAATGTCTTGTTTAGCTCTAGAGAAAATAAGATCCAGGATATCAGGCCTACTGACAGCAACTTATATTAGGAGCAGTTTTCTTAAATATTGGGAAAAGAATAGACTAATTGATCAGTACATTGCTTCTTCATTTTTGCAATGTAAATATTGTAATACATTTAACAGCATAACAAATAAGATTAACAAACAAAAGCTCTTCTGCCAAGGCCAAGCTTACTGTATACATAATAAATACAGTAAGGAACTTGCTAGGTTCAAACATGTGGCTCTTCATGAGCACTGAAGAGTCAAACATCATCTCCAAGATGACAGTTTCATCATCAAGCACTAGATTCTTTTCACACATCCATATACTTGTTCCAAGTTCAGCATCATGCACTCTGTTATGATCATTGCTTGTGTTTTCTCTGCCACAAATGTAACTTACCATCATCTATGTCAGAAGGAAATTACTGCAAGTTATGAGTAATGAGCCTTATAGCAGTTGGCATTTCTCCTTTTGTATATCTGTGAAGGTTGGAGTGCAGCATCGGCATAGGATAGAGCTTCAGGAATGAGGAGTAGGCAATTGTTGAAGACATTTGAATGCAGGTTTACTGCATTTGGGGTTGCATGAAATATTTATTCTACAAACCCTGAGATTTACATGCACTGCCACCTGTTGGTGATTAGCTTAGGTAACCGGACTAGGAAATGAGCAGTAAGGAATAGTTTGTCAACAGTCATTTGCGGTGCTAAAATGGTTTGCAAAGACTTTTAGATTCTTAGGAATGTATATCAATCATTCTGGGTTGGATTGTGGTTATCTCCTTTGACTTACTAATGTCTATAATGACCCCTGCAGGGACCATTTGAAAAGTTAACTGTTGTGCTGGTCCCAGAATTCCATCCTTCCAGACTGTAATTCTGGTCATATGGCATAGTGGATATTACTTTAGGGAGCAACTAAGTGATTATGCTCAGAAAGGTGTTTTTCATATTCATTCAAGCCATATTTTTTTTACAGTCAACAGAGGAGAAGAGTGCTCGAGACCAAAATAAACTAAATAAAAAGGAAACCAATGAAACGAAGGAGACTCATATTTGTAGAATTTGTGGAAGAGCCTTTGCTCGGGCTCGTTACTTGACTTCTCATCTTCGTACACACTCCAGACGTGCTGATTATGTTCGCTGCCCAAGATGTCCCCGAATGTTTACGTCAGAACGAACACTCAAGGTTAGTGGTAATTTCGGAGCATTCCATTTGTTTCTTAAGGCAAGGTCTTTTCTGGTGTAGACAGACAAACATTCTGCACTTAGCAGGAATTTCTTCAAACATCTCTGCTGGGTAATACTGATGCTGTGGGAGGTGTTAACGAAATACGAAGTCCAGTTCAGAATGACCTCTAGAAAATTCAGTAATAATCACTACAGTTGTACTTGGCATCACAGGAACTACCAAGTGGTACTCTTTCAGTCAGGGTTTCCTGACTTGAGCCTCTTCACATTCTTCCTGACTAGTTCCCATGTCATTTAAGGCAGGCAGAGTTAAAAATTGAGTTGACTTTCATCCTAAGAAACTTGGTTTCATTATGATGAATTTTTTCTCTCGAGTGTCGTGCATTTGAAGCTTCTTGGAGCTTTGTTCCAGAAGTGGGAGTTTGTACTGCTGTATGGAATACACTTGGCCACTATGTCATATGAATGTGTGGGAGAATGCTCTGTTTTCTTAACAACTAAAAGGTCACTCCTTGGCAGATTTATTTGTGGCTGTATTGTAATTTTTGATTCAGTCGCCACCTTCCCTCATCCTTCCTCGTCTTGGGCTTAGAGACTGGGCTAGACAAGGGATAGCCTTGACCCCTGTGTCTTGGTAATGAGACCTAATCTTCATGCTACAATTTGGGTTGGAAGTGTTGATGATCTATTATTGGTTTAGGCCAATATTTTGCCTCTGCATGTTCACTATAACACATATGGCTATTGCTTCTTCCATTCCTCCTGTTTGGTTGAAGGTCATTTTCACCCTCAGGTGAGCCTTTTCTGTAGTGTTTAAGCTGTGACTTGCTTTGATCCCATTTCTTAGTCACTGTCTCAGAAACAGGGTGCTAAATCACTGATTTGTAAATGAAATATCAGTGATAGAAGTCTAAATTTGCTAAATTTAAAATCCTGCCTTGATGATGGGCTCATATGGGCCCCCAGTCTTCTGCATTACTAGAAAACTTTGGCTTTCTGATCAATGAGCCAAAATTCCATCTCCAATCTTTGCCATGGTTGGGTTTCATTTGACACACAAGAGCAACATCTGAGTCTGTTCTTGAAGTTGAACAGAACACTTGCAGCCACATACCTTCCTAAAATTGCCTGCATGCACAGCCAGTGCAGTGATTTGGCTATCCTCCAGATGTCCAACTTCTTTTCTGGTATGGCTTATCTTGTGTGAAACTTCCTGGGCTGCTGGACACTTCTTACCTTTGCTGCTACATCAAGCACCATTCTATAGGATAAGTTAGTTATACCAGATTTATCGTTCCTTTTTGTTTCTTCTACTCCCGATCTTGCATTTCAGTGCAATGTAGTGGGATAGCCGAGAAATAAAAACTTGATTGGATATGCAAAGTTGCTTTCCGAGTAGTGCACTCAGTTGATTCTATTCCGTCTCTGTGTTCTTAATCCCCTAAGGATGAATGAGAGCCAGCTTAAATCTGGAAATCCTGTGTCATCATTGCTGCCAATTAGTGACAGTCTTGGATATTAGTCAGGATATTAGGATAGGTCAGGACAGGTCAGGATAAAGGATAGTAGTCAACACTCCTCCAAGGAGTGCCGGACCAACCAGGCTGTGGTGGGTATGTGGGCCTGCAGGCACCTCCAAGCAACAGCCTAGTGGACCAAACTCTCACAAGTCAAGCCTGGCCTTGGGCTGGGCTTGGGGAGTAGAACAACTCCCAGAACCCCATTAACCAGGTATCAACCAGTCATGTTTATGACACACTGGCAGTTAAAAAGCTACAGTACTTAGTAGTCCCTGTGATATCAAATAGAGCTTGAAAGAACATTGAGCAGTTCTGAATGAACCTTCCAAGAGGTTAATCTGAGCTAGCGAGTTGTTCTCCTGTGCATCCCTAACACCAGTATGGCAGAGAATTTTGGAAAAAAAAACACTTAGGCTAACATTCTCAAACTGCTTGTCTTTGTTTTCAATCCCATGCTTTAAGGCAGAATGTAGTGTAATACTCAGAAAGGTGTGTGTGTTCTACATTACTCAAATTCATAAGTATTAGGATGCAGCCTCTTGTGGAAACTTTCCATCCTTTAGAGATTGGCTAAATGTAGAATCTTCTGACACTTCAACCAGTCTCAGTTGTTAAGAAACTAATTTGAAAATTAGGTAATCCAAAGAGTGATGGGAAGGTGTGAGCAAGACTTAAGTGAGGAATAGTCATGGAGTGCATATCAACCCTTCATGCAGAGATATTTATTTCAACTCATTTGGAGAATGACTTGCAAGGTACAGACACAGCACTTTAATGCATAGGCAGTTATATTTACTTAATATGCATCAAAGAATTACAGTCGACTCCATTATACCCAAGGAGTTTTATGTTACTGAAGGGAAATGTATTTACTAAAGCAATTGTCTCTATATTCTTTACCAGTGAATTTTTTTTTGCTTTTTTCTATAATCAGAATTTTATATCCAGCATTTGTAGTATGAAGTTGTATAATATGGTGATTGAATCTGGCTTTTTATTAGTATTTATATATTTGATGTAGTATCAAAGTCAATTTTAATCTTTTTATAGGTCCACACTGAAGCATTCCATGACCGGGAGACTGGCTTTAACGAGCCTAATCGGAAACAAATGCTAGTGCAAAGTGTATTCCCTGAACTGGAACAGCCACAGACCAGCAATATTTCAGTTTCTAAACCTAGCGTGCCTAACACAGCCAGTTCTTCAGCACCAAACACGTCACAGTCAATATTGACATCTCGGCTAGCACCACTCTCTTCGTCTGAAGTGACCAGTCATCTCCTACAACCTTCTTCACACGTTATAACTGAGCATCCATCTCATTGCAGTGGAGAAGAACTAGAGAGAAGTATCCAAGATGAGGTTGTTGGTTTAACCATTTGGCCTCGATATGCGATCTCCATCGATGTGCCTAGAAAATAACGACACTATTAGATGGCAGTGATCAAACTGTCATTTTTTTTCATAAGATGCATTATGTAAATTATAAAATATTAAAAACAAAAATATAAATATATATATATGTAATATATACCCGATATATAATGTATATGGATGTTCATATGTACACCACAACAGCAGCAACAAGCAGGGAAAAGAAGAACCAAAAACCAAGATGGATGTAAATGCACCAAGGGAACTGCCTGTATATCCATTTTTATTACATAAATCCATGTAGGCCACATGAACTTTGTTATAAAATTCATGTGGCCCAAATGGGTTTATGTAATAAAAATGGATGTTCAGGCAGCTCCCTTGCTATGAAAAGTTTCTTTCAGAACATGGTTGTAAATCAGTTGTTTGGAACGTTGTCATTTTCTTCCACTTTATGGCTCATATATAGGGTCCAAGCTTCTTCCTGGCTTGCAGACAATTCCTTGTTTTCCTAGGAGTCAGCACCTGGAAACTGCTGAGGAAGACTTCCAATAATTCCTTGGGGTAAGCAAGTAATTATCAAAAGCAAGCAAGCTGTGGCGACTATGTAGCACCTAGCCCTTGGGTACATCCCCGTCCTTGCCCTTTTCCCTTCTTTCCTGTGGGCAATTTGGGCCAAGTGCTGGTGGCTCGTAAGCGGAGTGGGTAGTTGGACAGGATTGTGGGTCACATCTGATGGCAGCTGGGAACATTATGGTTAGGGTTGTTCAGTTACCTTACATTCATCATTTTTCATTTCAAGCATTGTTCACCGTTTTGAACCTTTTCCAACCAGTTTTGTCAGTTTTCAGTACAAACTTTTGATCCTTGGGCTCCCTTCACCTTGTAGAGTGATCCAAATTCTAGTCTTATCTCTCAGGTCAGAGGAACTCTCCAGAAATGGGGGATACATTCCAATCTTCAGTGATGATAGGGCCAAAGGGTTAAGGAATCAGTGTTCCAATTACTTTTCTGACTTCATTTTTATCACCAACTATCTTTAAAGTAATTAATGGTACGGGTGCATTCATTGCCAATTTGTTTTCTTAAAGGCTTTACTTAACTGTTGTACAATGTGTTAAATCTTGACTCTTGAAAGAGTCTAAAAATGATCTCCAATGCTGTGATTAATGCAATGTATAAATATAATTACTGTAAAATTATCATCTTTCAAAATTATTCCATCAATTGTATGTATACACTGTTTACATTGTAAATTTTACTTAAAATGCCAATAAGAAAATATTCTTTTATCTCAACCTCCAGAGTATTGTCTGCTTCACTCTCCTTGGTATACAGTACTAAATATCCCTATAGGAAAGAGTGCACAGTACATGAAGATATTTCATCAGCCAAAGCATTTGTAGAGAGTTTCTATTAACACAAGGCAGTAAAGTTAAGAGTAGTTAAGTCACCAGTGAAATTCTGGCTGCAGTCAATCCGAGTAACTTCCAAATCTAAAATGACACTTGCAGACATTTATATTTAATTTAATAATGTAGTCTATTGGTAGTCTTGCAAGTACTGTAAACATTGTTTATAAATCACTGTCATTATTCCAAAGAAAACATTCTGGTATGTAAAGTACTTTGGCTGTAAAGTACTTATGCTGCCTAACCTTTTAGCTAAAATTTTAAAATCAGTAAAAGGACTAATTTAACTATTTAAGATACAAAAACTGGCAACAGGTCTCTGCAAGACCTGTCACCAGCTTTCAGTCAAGTTGTGTCGACTTCCTGAGATGTGATTTTGTTTAAGCCATCAACACTGCATGTGCTCGAGCATTCCATTTCTCTCTGATCATGAGTGTTACCATTCCTGGGGGTCAGGCTGTGTTGCCCTATACCCACCACACACATCTGCTCTGAAGGTCTGCAGGCCTCCTCTATGAGCTGGGAGGAGAGTTGCACAAGAGCAGAAACCATGTCCTAGATAAATTGACAGATACTAATTACCACGTAGCTGCCCAGGGAGGAGAGGACTGTGTGACGTGTTCCTAACAGTTTAGGCTGCTCAACTGATCCATTAGTTGATATATTACTTACAGCTCCTTGACAATCTTCTTGGGCTGTACCAACACTACTACCTTAGCTGGTAAGTCAGCTATACATTTTACGTACAAGTATTAACTTTGCGCAAATGTACAGGTAACAAATGATTTGACAAGAATAATATGCATGAACATTTTCCCCTCCCTCCATCCCTCTTCTATCCACTCCTCCATCTCCCCATCCCTTCCATTTCATCTCCCCCTTCCCCTGTCCTCTTCTCATCTTAATGCAAGATGATGTAATATATCTTTGCCTGTATACATTATCTTTATCACTGTAACTATCTTCCCTACTCACTATCTATCACTGTATCCTGAAAGATTACAGTTCATTTTTATCAAGTAAATCATGAAAATGCACAGGTAATGGCAGGAACAACTAAATTTGACTTTAGACTTCACAAAAATTGGATAGGAGTTGGGCTAGATGCTGATATTTCTTAGTGTGGCACTGAAGCCAACACCAACCAGACTATCCTAGGTCCATCCTATACCCTAGTCCATTCATTCTTAAAGTTTGGAAAGAATAGCCCCAAGCATCTGGTGTTCAACCATGAGCAACAAATTTCTTATAGATGACCGATTTTTTTCATATTTTGCAAGTGCAGTTTTATACTCGAGTCGTGTGAGAAAAATATACCCATGATATACAAACAGTTCACTATAATTTGAGAGTCAACAGATTCAATTTAGATACCTTCTATTCTTAGTCTCAAGGATATTGGACAAAGATGGATCAGTGCTTTGTGGATTGTATGGAAGGGATCGGCGATTTTTTCTAGTTTTCTAAGTATATTCCATCCTCGAACAGCTTCGTAAAAATCAACATTCTCCTGAAATGAAGATACCACAAAGTAAAATATTTTCATGAATAGATTCACAAAGGTGAATGATACTAGCTACCCACCATGAGAAACACCAAACCTTAAATACCATACCAGGCTACAAGATTCACAAGCTTCTTCCTAAAAGTTATTACCAGAATCTGGCCCTCCTTCTATAAGAGAGAATATCGAGTTTAGCCTCTTACCGAGTTATTTCAATAGAAGCAACTCCAGGGGAGTTGCGGAGTACTAGATCTCAACTGGTAGTTTGAAGTTTCTAAAGTGGGGAGCTCAGGGAGCTCCTCCACTTTATGGCTGCCACTGGTCCCAGCACTGCCCCCCCCCCCCCAGTGCGCTGCAGGCCACAGCACTGCCCCAGTGCTGCTGCAGGCCACAGCACCGCCCCCCTGTGCTGCAGCAGGCCACAGCACCGCCCCCATGCTGTACATAAAAGCACCTACCTGGAAGACTGCAGAACCAGTGGACCAGCGGTAGTCTATGTCTTCAGCCAAATAGCTGGTAAGGGAGTAATATTGTAGTGGCCAAGCCAGCTCTGTTGGCTGCCAAACCTGTCGTGTACACCATCCTCCAAGAACAAGAATCTGGAAAACCACGAGATCATGTAACATATGACCCAAAAAATCATGTGCATTTGTTTCAACAATATTTATCAGATGCATGACTTAAAAACAAATCACCACTGCATGGAAACAAAGTTATGTTTCAATAATATCCAAAATAA
>WNGS01166226.1:1317615-1355524 GCA_020271785.1 Procambarus virginalis | reverse complement strand
GAACTCTTCTACCCTCTGACTTGTGGCCTAATTATTAATATAATTAATGATATATTACAACTGATAACATTAGATGTTTAATGTTGGGCTTCTACTGCACCACCAGTGTGTGGTGGTCTGTGCACAAAGCTATGCATATTCTCAGGACCTCAGAAATCACCTACAGAAGCAGCATAGCCTCGAATTTGAACGACTCGATGGAACCAACAAAAGATCCCGACATGAGGTAAGTGTGGTCATAGGAAAATACTAATGAAATATTGTGTGTGTATGTAATCACCCAAGTGTATTGTTGTTATAGGATGAGAACTACACTCACGGCCTCTTGTTTTACTTCTGCTATTTGTCATATAAATTTTTGAAGTTGCTATTGTTTTGACATACACTACCTTCTAATTTAATTTATTTCATCTGTCTACCACATCTCCCTTACTCCACCAAAGTTATCTTCTCTGAGGGGATTAGTGATTCTTCCTCTACAAGTTGACTCCTCTTGCATTATCTTGCTTCTGGGTAGTGTGGTAGCAAAATAGTTTAGGCGGTTAGGGGTCGGTGTTTGTCTTGCCGAGATGCTTTTCCTGTGCCTGGCCTTCCTGCTTGTCTGCAGGTGGTTTAAGTGGTCAGTATGCCTCACCTCCAAAATTCTCATTGATAATGCTAAAAATAGTGGTAAAAAAAGGAAACTGGGATAGGAATTTGTATAACATTTCTTTGGATACTTGTATTAATGTTAAATCTCTGTGAGTACAGTACTTTCTATATTTACATCTTGCAAGATGGCTTAGGTATCATAATTTTTAACTGGTTTTGAATATTAAACAACATGATTAAGATGTCAATTTTCAATGTACAATTGTTAAAAACAATGTGCTTGTTCTGTAAAAAGTATGTACTTGCAATATTTAAATGTTTCTGAATTAACTATACATATGTTTTGTCCATTAAACATAAGAGTATCACATCCTCAAGCCTCAGTTAGATGTATCAATGTTTATCTTTGAACATTATTTCAGGTTTATGTTGTGCCCGAGTTGGGAAGTCAAGACCTGAGTCAAGCTGTTCAAAGAGCAGTAGAAAGTGTATGCGCTCTAGAGCACCGGAAAGTGCAACAAGTTCTATGTAGTACCTCGAGCATCCTGAGAAAGTCCAGAAAGACCGAAATTGAAAATTCAGAGGATGTTGACAACCCTGATGATCCAGCATTACTTCATGATAATCCCTTAACCATTGCATCTCTTGTGGTTAATGATCCCCCGCCTATCAAAGAAACTGCTGTGACTGCTACATCCATATTAGTTCCCTCTGCTGCCATAGCAATTCCTACTGTTATTGAAGCTAGCCACATTCAGACAGAAGAGAAAACTGGTCAGACTGCAACAACAGAAAGAGAGGTGCAGGGCTTTGTAAGATTGACTGGGATAACCTGTGTTGAGTGTGGAGTCGAAACTACCATACCACTTCAGTGTGGCCCATGTGGTGCATTCATGTGTTCACAAGCACACTTGGATATTCATGCTGCCTCAAATCACCGTGTGATGTTTCAGTGTTCAGTTTGTGGTGTGCATTATGGAAGTCAAGGAGAGTGTGTGGCTCATGTTACTGCGGCTCATTCATCGCATTTGTTGGCAGTTCAAGGAGGTGCAACAACTTATCTTCCTCAGCAACCTTCTCAGTCCATTCAGATAAACGGTGGTGGGACCTTACCACCACAACTGTGTATGCCTCTTGCCCATTCTCAGCCAGTGCCACAGGGTCTTGTGCAAGTAGCAGGACATTCACACCAGGTCCCCGTTGTCATTGCACCAACCACAGCCAATGCAGCTGAACATCAAATAGAAACCAATAATGTAATTCTCCAGTATCCAAATGTCAATTCTCTTTCAGCAAGCTTTCCCATTCTGCCTCATTCAGCAGCAGTAGATTCTACCAGGAATCCAGGAAAGCAGCCAATCTTTACCATGACTGGTGTTCTGTCTGGACATCAACAAACACTGCCAAGAAATCCGAGAAAAGATGGTCATACCCTAGATAAACAGGAGAAGCAGCCTGGGCCGTCAGTATGTGCCATCACGTTCCCATCCAGTAATGATGGAGGCTTGATGCTTCCAACAGGCGAAGCCTCTTCCATAAACTTCTCTTCTGTGCAGAACATAACTTCACTTCCTACCATCTTTCCTCGCACAAACAGTAATGGGGAAAATTCCACTTTTCTCATGGGAGATGTGAGCATCAACACACAGACAAATGACAGTGAACCTGTTTTGTTAGTGGGTTCACTACCTTTCAGTAATATATCAACAGGATCCCCAGCTGTTTTATCTCAGCATAAGGTAAGGAGTTACTCATTTATTAAAAATTTAATTGACAGGAATGATTCATATCTGTAAAATATTGAGATTAAGATACTGGGGCTTGTGACATTAAAAATTACATTTAATATGTAGCGAAGGTTTAGGCTTCGACAAAGTGCTTTGGTAGTGTTGTATGTATTACAGAACATGTGTGTAATGTCATCTGTATTGTTATAATTATTTACAGATAAAATACCAATTAACCCCTGGTTACAGTGGCAACACTACAATGGTGAAGGGAGGGAGGGGTAGGTAATTATTAAGGGAAAGTGCCAGGCCCTTACGACTATGTATAGCACTTGGAAGGGCTCAGGATAAGGATTTGAGATGGGATGGGGGAAGGAATGGTGCCCAACCATTTGGATGGTCGGGGATTGAACGCTAAGCTGCATGAAGCGAGACTGTCGCTCTACCGTCCATCCCAAGTGGTTGGGCGAATGAAAGGAAGGGAACTATCAGATGAAAGTGCCAAGCAATTACTTGTTGTTGTTAAAGATTTGCTACTTGGAGCAAGAAATTCCAAGTAGCACGGGCTATGGTGAGCCCATAGTGGATGTTATAAGCAATTACTGTACTACTATACTGTATTGGCATTATGAGTACAAGCGCCAAGCCATTACGACTACAATGTGGAGACAAAGTTGTTTTCACAAAAAATGTCACAATAACCTGCATGAAAATTAATACCTAACCTCATACACATGAAAAGAAGGAAAAGTGATGACATTTATGATACCACTGCAAAATCACTTATTATGTAGTCTGCTATATTTTTCAGCTTCCATACTGCTCATTTAGGAATACTATATCTTATTTCACTGTTTTGTATTATTTTCTGAGCATTTGTCATTCAGTTGCTCCTTAAGGTTAAGTTCTGTTGTCTGAAGGATTGGATCATGTAGTCAGGCATGGCAACATATTGGCATTGGTGCCATTGGGAGATTTACCATTGGAGATTATATCCATTGTTATATTATTTTCATTTTTCTTTAGAAATTGTGTTGATCTAAATCAACTGAAATCTTTTGCAGTAGAGTATTTGTTATCCTAATTCTGATTTGCTGTACAATTGAATTCAATATTTTGAATCTATTGGCTAATTAAATTAAATTTTTCCAGCAATGTAATCTTAGCAATCAGACAAACACATCTGTGGCCAGCGTCCTCTTAACACTGGCAGAAGCTTCTCCCAACGGGCCGGCGGCACCACTTGTGCCAAGTGATCTGCCTAGAGTTACAGAGGAAGAAGTCAAGCAGGACTCTCCTATTATAACCAGAAACATACCTCTGCAGAAGACATGGGAAGGTTAGTCATTTCCAGGAATCATTAGAGACTTAATTCAAGAGATTTTCATGCATTAAATATGAAATCATACTGTAGTACAGTATATGGGATAGGTTGAAGTAGTGCAGTAAACTAGGGAGCATACACATATTCCTTGCATGGCTTCAAAAGTATTGTAGTATCAGGTGAAGCCTTAAAGGTAGGGTCAGGAGCTCAAGCTTATTTCCCACAAGCACAGCTAGGTGAGTACAGGTAGCGAAGCATGTGGCACTAGCTAAAAAGACTGGAGCTATATTGTTTTTCAGGCAAAGCATTAAAGTAAGATACAGTACAGTAAATTAAGGTTTTCACATTTATAGCACTTAAATTTTCCAAAGTTGAGTGACTACCATAGTTTATAAAAGCTCCAGTGAGTGATTCATTGCAATTTTTACACTGAAAACATTTTCAGCATGGTATATATGGCATATTTCTTTGTCAGAGTGAAATAAATATTAAATGATAAATATTATCTTGCAGAAGAAGAGCCTAACACTGGAGATGGCTCGAACCTTCTTCAGTCTTTGGTAGAACTTCCTGTTTCAGCTGAGGAGGGGAATCCTTCATCAGGTTCATCTTCTCTTCCTAATGTACAGGTTAGGAGCTCGGTCCTTGAGTTGCAAAGAATATACAAATTCTTGTAAATTAAGATATTATTTATTTTCTTCACCGAATGCCAGCCATTTTCTAATGGTCTTTATATAAACTGTCTTTTCCAAAAGTCAAGTCTTGAGTACTGTATTCTCATTTATCCATCCTATGGCTTTGTGGAGTGGGAGGGAAGTAAATTAAAAATAAAAGGGTGGAAGTAGTGAAAGCTTTAAGGTGAGGATATTGCTGGTGCAAGGAAAGCCCTATTAGTACAAAACAAAATAAAAGTATATGAGGCCAGAAGTCAGCATGCAGGAGTGGCAGTGCCGACTCTAGCACACAGTTTTGAGACAACGGGGTGAAAATGAAAAATTGCATGTTAAAGCAGTAAAAATGGTTAATTTGAGGATCATGTGTTGGGTTAGGGGAATAGCTGTTATCAAGAATTAAAATCTCATGAAGAGAAGTGGAGTACCAAGGTAAATAAACTGCAAAATTGAGTAATATACTGTGATGGTTTAGGAATATTGAATGAGTGCATGATAGCGGACTTGTGAAGAAAGAGCATTCGAGTAAATTTGAGGAGAGGAAGAAGAGTGGGAAGAAGGTAGATGAACACGGGTGAGTGTGTAAGGAAGTGGGAAGTGGGTGTGAACAACATATGGGAGACATTAAGGGTGAAAGCTGAGTGGAAGGGGTATGTAAGAAAGACATGAATGTATTTATTTTGTAGTAATCTGTGAGGCTAACCAGATAAGCTGATAATATAACAGATTAACAATACCAATAAGAATAATGTTGACATAATAAAGGCTAGAGTTGTTGTAGATACTGGTGTCAGTTATAGCAAAAATAATCATTCTATATTGCAGGAGTTGCAATCTCTTTATCATTACTTAAAGTTAGTTATGCCTATATTTTGCTTGCTCTACAGGTACCTGAAAGTGTATGTACTCAAGAGCCTCCGCATGAAGTGAGGGTTGAAATCATCCAGCCTCGGCCACGACGCTCTAAGGCACAGTCAAAAAAAGCAAAATTGCATTGGGAGAAGGCAGTATCACGTACAAAAAGGTATATAGTAATGTACTGAGAGCCAGGACTCGGTATGTGTACCGAGAGCTGGGACTCGGGGGTCTAAATTTAAACAAAAAATATTTAAAACTTACTTTTTTCAAATGATTTTGGTATCAAAATATGTGCAAAAGCTTATCATTTACTATTAAAATCACTTCATTTTTGTTCTCTTAATGGTTTTGTACCAAATGTATCACTATGTCTAAGAATACTGTTAGTCCCAGATGTTTGTGAAGCTGATTATGATGTGTAGAATTTTGTATTGTGTTCATAAGCTTTAAATATGATATCTTTATATGTGCTTCTATATTTATAAAGAGCATTCCAGCATCAGCAGCTGATCCAAAACAGGATTTCTGAAGATCATAAATTATCACAGCACCAAGTGACTTGATGCTGAATTTTAATGTGCAGCAGATGAACATTACAACACATTACCAGATATTATAGAGGAGAGTACATATGATAAAAATATGATATACGGTACATATTTATTCCAGTGAAGCTCTGTTAATGATGAAGTTGCAGACCTTTTGCACTAGGCCAAAGCTGCAATCACTGGCATATTTGTGTTATTATCTTGGTAAATACTTAATCTGTTGACTAGGGTGTAATAATACTTACAGATATTTTATCTTTCAGTAGGGTGACTTCCCTATTTTAATGTGTGCTCACAATGGGACACAGGTGTTCATAATACAATATTGTTTGTATTATGAGATACTATATATTTTGGACATCAACCGAGCAATATTGGAACATATCTAGTTATCAGGATTAACCCATTCCTACTTTCACAGGGTGAGGTGGCATCAGTCTATGAAAATAGGCAAGTGGTATCATTTTATTTGGTGTACTGTATTTATATATATTACTCTTGCAGGGGTGCAGAAGACCAGTCATCCAACAGTGCAGATGTGAACTTAGCGTTCCAGTGCTCAACATGTGGGAAGAATTTCCAGTCTAAAGCATGTCTGGAGCGGCATCAACGCACACATAATGGTCAGAGATTCAAGTGCCAGTTGTGTGATAAAGCATTTACTGAAAAATACAATCTCAAGACACACATGCTGATGCACACACATGAACGTCCACATGTTTGCAACCAGTGTCCCAAATCTTTCAGGTTTTGTATCATATTCTTGCCTTTTGCCTGAGAATGTAGACATACCATTAGCAAAACTATTTACTGCAAATGCTACTTTTGGATTCCAAATTGTTGTACACCATAATGCAGCTGTTGAAATCAATTTCCAGCTGGATAATTATTGAAAAGATCAGTCATTATCATTCACTGACATCTGGGACAAATTCTGTTGCAGTGTACTTAATTATATGTAAGGGATGGCATTTGTTTTTTTAGGGCAGGGATGACAATGGAGGGAGCCGTCAAAAACGATTTGCGAGGGGTTTAAACTGTTAACAAAAGTAGAGATCCGGGTGTGTGTCTGGAGGGAGATGGGTGTGATCCTGTTGACCATTACTGACTGTTGGGGGAAAAGCATTTGTGATGGTGGTAGAAAAACTCTTAAAGTAGGGTTGATACTTAATCCACAAGCACACTACTCCCACAGTGAGGCATCCGACTTACAGATTGCTTGCTGCATGAACACCACCATGGGCTCCTACTCTCCTAGCTAACACTTTTAAATACTCTATATTATAATACAGGAAACCTTTGATTTGCATGGAGGTTATGGGAACTTTTGAAGGTCTCTGAAACCTAATGTTGTTTTTGCATATTCTATTAAAATTGGTTTGTATGATGAAAATCCAATTTAAATAAATATTAGGAAAATAGAGATAGGATCGAGAGATCTTCAGATGTCCACATAACCTCTATGTAAACTTTATTCAACAAAAAAACAGTTTTAACATTAATATAAATTGCTCCCTCCACCATCCAGCCATAAATACAGCACAGTGAAGATGAGACTTTTTGGGATGGGCAGTGATACCATAATATAATCCCAAAAGATCTTAAAATACAAGAATGTAGCATATATGTGAGCTTGAAAGGCAGCAACGAACTCTATAGACCTGCAGAATAGCAACATTAATTCATGCCAACTCATGTACAGTACTACTAAAATTCAGCTGTGTTCTTAGAAATTGGTACAAGTGTTTACATGTAATTACCTAAGAGTAGTTACAGGGAAAAGACCTATGCTTGTGGTGTCACATCTTCCCCAGTCCCCAGTTTTATCATATAATGCTTTGAAACTACTGTACTGACAGTTTTGGCCTCCATAACCACCTCACTCAAACTGGTCCAACCGTCCACCACTTACAAGAGTTCTTACATTCTTCTATAGCCACTAGCACGCATAGTTTTTCGGGCAAGTCATTAATCCTATGTTCCCCAGAATACGGCCCCGCCAAATCGTTTAACAACCAGATATCCATTTTACTGTTAGGTTAAACAGAGGCTACAATTAAGGATTTGCGCCCAGTAAATCCTCCCCGGCCAGGATACGAACCCAGGACAAAGCGCTCCCGAAACGCCAGGCGAGCGTCTTACCAGTACTCCACAAGGACTGCTAACTCTGTACATGGATCCTGCCATTTGGTGTCAGTCAGACCAGGTGGCTTGGTGAGCTAACTTGGAGTTTGCAAATGCACTATCAGAGGTTCCTGTAATGCCAAATACTGTAGTACTTAAAAAGCATTTTTGAGTGTTTATGAGCCAATTTTCTGAGTCCACTCTGGACTGGATTTAGCTTTTCCCCAATGTGTCCTTAGCACTAATATGATTTGACAGAGTTTTATTATGTTACTGTTACTTTCTGCCCGTGGCAGTGATCCTGACATTTGAAGAAATGTAAAATTTCTTTTTAATTAAATTCTTCATATTTTTTTATGATACATTTCACTATCGACAGGTATATACGTGACCTAAAAGAACATAAACGTAACCATGAAGGATCTAGACCACATGTATGTAAAATCTGCGAAAAAGGGTTTGTTCGGTGGAGAGATTACACAAGACATTACCGGGTAAGTTACATTCTTGTTGCTTGTGGTGTTTGCTAAATAATATTATCATTCAAATGTGATTACTACACAAAAGCTTCATACAGTACATAAATTGGCATTTTTGCAGAAATTCTCAATATTCATTTTTATTGTGAAATGCCATAGGTATCTTATCTTTCATGTATGACTTGATGTTTCAATCATGTGAATAGTTGTACTGTACTTAAATATGAAATGCTGCTGTAATTATTAATATGTTCTCTTTTAGGAACAACATGGTACTCAGCGTCACCAGTGCCAGATTTGTGGCTCTTCGTTTAAACGGCGTTTGTACCTAGAAACGGTTCATATGAGGACTCGTCACCCGCAAGTAGATGAGGTAAGTCTTGATAAGTGATAACTCTGGTATATTTCTGGTATAATTGTTCATATGGAAGTAAACATTCATGTGATGGCATGAAATAATAACAATAACAACATATATGTCAATATTTATCCATAAATGTTCTTAAATCTATAATTAGTATTGCACAGGGCAACTTGTCAGTGGATACAGTTAATAAACAATATATCAACTAGCAATAACATTACTAGTCAATTGTAATATAATTGGCTTGGTCTTCAAAATACCTTTACATGTATAAGATCTAAATGTTGTTTAAAGAAGTTTGGAAAAGTTTGCTAATTAATGTCTTGTTTAGCTCTAGAGAAAATAAGATCCAGGATATCAGGCCTACTGACAGCAACTTATATTTAGGAGCAGTTTCTTAAATATTGGGAAAAGAATAGACTAATTGATCAGTACATTGCTTCTTCATTTTTGCAATGTAAATATTGTAATACATTTAACAAGCATAACAAATAAGATTAACAAACAAAAGCTCTTCTGCCAAGGCCAAGCTTACTGTATACATAATAAATACAGTAAGGAACTTGCTAGGTTCAAACATGTGGCTCTTCATGAGCACTGAAGAGTCAAACATCATCTCCAAGATGACAGTTTCATCATCAAGCACTAGATTCTTTTCACACATCCATATACTTGTTCCAAGTTCAGCATCATGCACTCTGTTATGATCATTGCTTGTGTTTTCTCTGCCACAAATGTAACTTACCATGATCTATGTCAGAAGGAAATTACTGCAAGTTATGAGTAATGAGCCTTATAGCAGTTGGCATTTCTCCTTTTGTATACCTGTGAAGGTTGGAGTGCAGCATCGGCATAGGATAGAGCTTCAGAATGAGGAGTAGGCAATTGTTGAAGACATTTGAATGCAGGTTTACTGCATTTGGGGTTGCATGAAATATTTATTCTACAAACCCTGAGATTTACATTGCACTGCCACCTGTTGGTGATTAGCTTAGGTAACCGGACTAGGAAATGAGCAGTAAGGAATAGTTTGTCAACAGTCATTTGCGGTGCTAAAATGGTTTGCAAAGACTTTTAGATTCTTAGGAATGTATATCAATCATTCTGGGTTGGATTGTGGTTATCTCCTTTGACTTACTAATGTCTATAATGACCCCTGCAGGGACCATTTGAAAAGTTAACTGTTGTGCTGGTCCCAGAATTCCATCCTTCCAGACTGTAATTCTGGTCATATGGCATAGTGGATATTACTTTAGGGAGCAACTAAGTGATTATGCTCAGAAAGGTGTTTTTCATATTCATTCAAGCCATATTTTTTTTACAGTCAACAGAGGAGAAGAGTGCTCGAGACCAAAATAAACTAAATAAAAAGGAAACCAATGAAACGAAGGAGACTCATATTTGTAGAATTTGTGGAAGAGCCTTTGCTCGGGCTCGTTACTTGACTTCTCATCTTCGTACACACTCCAGACGTGCTGATTATGTTCGCTGCCCAAGATGTCCCCGAATGTTTACGTCAGAACGAACACTCAAGGTTAGTGGTAATTTCGGAGCATTCCATTTGTTTCTTAAGGCAAGGTCTTTTCTGGTGTAGACAGACAAACATTCTGCACTTAGCAGGAATTTCTTCAAACATCTCTGCTGGGTAATACTGATGCTGTGGGAGGTGTTAACGAAATACGAAGTCCAGTTCAGAATGACCTCTAGAAAATTCAGTAATAATCACTACAGTTGTACTTGGCATCACAGGAACTACCAAGTGGTACTCTTTCAGTCAGGGTTTCCTGACTTGAGCCTCTTCACATTCTTCCTGACTAGTTCCCATGTCATTTAAGGCAGGCAGAGTTAAAAATTGAGTTGACTTTCATCCTAAGAAACTTGGTTTCATTATGATGAATTTTTTCTCTCGAGTGTCGTGCATTTGAAGCTTCTTGGAGCTTTGTTCCAGAAGTGGGAGTTTGTACTGCTGTACGGAATACACTTGGCCACTATGTCATATGAATGTGTGGGAGAATGCTCTGTTTTCTTAACAACTAAAAGGTCACTCCTTGGCAGATTTATTTGTGGCTGTATTGTAATTTTTGATTCAGTCGCCACCTTCCCTCATCCTTCCTCGTCTTGGGCTTAGAGACTGGGCTAGACAAGGGATAGCCTTGACCCCTGTGTCTTGGTAATGAGACCTAATCTTCATGCTACAATTTGGGTTGGAAGTGTTGATGATCTATTATTGGTTTAGGCCAATATTTTGCCTCTGCATGTTCACTATAACACATATGGCTATTGCTTCTTCCATTCCTCCTGTTTGGTTGAAGGTCATTTTCACCCTCAGGTGAGCCTTTTCTGTAGTGTTTAAGCTGTGACTTGCTTTGATCCCATTTCTTAGTCACTGTCTCAGAAACAGGGTGCTAAATCACTGATTTGTAAATGAAATATCAGTGATAGAAGTCTAAATTTGCTAAATTTAAAAATCCTGCCTTGATGATGGGCTCATATGGGCCCCCAGTCTTCTGCATTACTAGAAAACTTTGGCTTTCTGATCAATGAGCCAAAATTCCATCTCCAATCTTTGCCATGGTTGGGGTTCATTTGACACACAAGAGCAACATCTGAGTCTGTTCTTGAAGTTGAACAGAACACTTGCAGCCACATACCTTCCTAAAATTGCCTGCATGCA
This sequence comes from Procambarus virginalis, assembly GCA_020271785.1. Classification (NCBI taxonomy): domain Eukaryota; kingdom Metazoa; phylum Arthropoda; class Malacostraca; order Decapoda; family Cambaridae; genus Procambarus; species Procambarus virginalis. The sequence goes on along the minus strand of WNGS01166226.1, from coordinate 1,344,164 downwards.
CAGCCAGTGCAGTGATTTGGCTATCCTCCAGATGTCCAACTTCTTTTCTGGTATGGCTTATCTTGTGTGAAACTTCCTGGGCTGCTGGACACTTCTTACCTTTGCTGCTACATCAAGCACCATTCTATAGGATAAGTTAGTTATACCAGATTTATCGTTCCTTTTTGTTTCTTCTACTCCCGATCTTGCATTTCAGTGCAATGTAGTGGGATAGCCGAGAAATAAAAACTTGATTGGATATGCAAAGTTGCTTTCCGAGTAGTGCACTCAGTTGATTCTATTCCGTCTCTGTGTTCTTAATCCCCTAAGGATGAATGAGAGCCAGCTTAAATCTGGAAATCCTGTGTCATCATTGCTGCCAATTAGTGACAGTCTTGGATATTAGTCAGGATATTAGGATAGGTCAGGACAGGTCAGGATAAAGGATAGTAGTCAACACTCCTCCAAGGAGTGCCGGACCAACCAGGCTGTGGTGGGTATGTGGGCCTGCAGGCACCTCCAAGCAACAGCCTAGTGGACCAAACTCTCACAAGTCAAGCCTGGCCTTGGGCTGGGCTTGGGGAGTAGAACAACTCCCAGAACCCCATTAACCAGGTATCAACCAGTCATGTTTATGACACACTGGCAGTTAAAAAGCTACAGTACTTAGTAGTCCCTGTGATATCAAATAGAGCTTGAAAGAACATTGAGCAGTTCTGAATGAACCTTCCAAGAGGTTAATCTGAGCTAGCGAGTTGTTCTCCTGTGCATCCCTAACACCAGTATGGCAGAGAATTTTGGAAAAAAAAACACTTAGGCTAACATTCTCAAACTGCTTGTCTTTGTTTTCAATCCCATGCTTTAAGGCAGAATGTAGTGTAATACTCAGAAAGGTGTGTGTGTTCTACATTACTCAAATTCATAAGTATTAGGATGCAGCCTCTTGTGGAAACTTTCCATCCTTTAGAGATTGGCTAAATGTAGAATCTTCTGACACTTCAACCAGTCTCAGTTGTTAAGAAACTAATTTGAAAATTAGGTAATCCAAAGAGTGATGGGAAGGTGTGAGCAAGACTTAAGTGAGGAATAGTCATGGAGTGCATATCAACCCTTCATGCAGAGATATTTATTTCAACTCATTTGGAGAATGACTTGCAAGGTACAGACACAGCACTTTAATGCATAGGCAGTTATATTTACTTAATATTCATCAAAGAATTACAGTCGACTCCATTATACCCAAGGAGTTTTATGTTACTGAAGGGAAATGTATTTACTAAAGCAATTGTCTCTATATTCTTTACCAGTGAATTTTTTTTTGCTTTTTTCTATAATCAGAATTTTATATCCAGCATTTGTAGTATGAAGTTGTATAATATGGTGATTGAATCTGGCTTTTTATTAGTATTTATATATTTGATGTAGTATCAAAGTCAATTTTAATCTTTTTATAGGTCCACACTGAAGCATTCCATGACCGGGAGACTGGCTTTAACGAGCCTAATCGGAAACAAATGCTAGTGCAAAGTGTATTCCCTGAACTGGAACAGCCACAGACCAGCAATATTTCAGTTTCTAAACCTAGCGTGCCTAACACAGCCAGTTCTTCAGCACCAAACACGTCACAGTCAATATTGACATCTCGGCTAGCACCACTCTCTTCGTCTGAAGTGACCAGTCATCTCCTACAACCTTCTTCACACGTTATAACTGAGCATCCATCTCATTGCAGTGGAGAAGAACTAGAGAGAAGTATCCAAGATGAGGTTGTTGGTTTAACCATTTGGCCTCGATATGCGATCTCCATCGATGTGCCTAGAAAATAACGACACTATTAGATGGCAGTGATCAAACTGTCATTTTTTTTCATAAGATGCATTATGTAAATTATAAAATATAAAAACAAAATATATAAATATATATATGTAATATATACCCGATATATAATGTATATGGATGTTCATATGTACACCACAACAGCAGCAACAAGCAGGGAAAAGAAGAACCAAAACCAAGATGGATGTAAATGCACCAAGGGAACTGCCTGTATATCCATTTTATTACATAAACCCATGTAGGCCACATGAACTTTGTTATAAAATTCATGTGGCCCAAATGGGTTTATGTAATAAAAATGGATGTTCAGGCAGCTCCCTTGCTATGAAAAGTTTCTTTCAGAACATGGTTGTAAATCAGTTGTTTGGAACGTTGTCATTTTCTTCCACTTTATGGCTCATATATAGGGTCCAAGCTTCTTCCTGGCTTGCAGACAATTCCTTGTTTTCCTAGGAGTCAGCACCTGGAAACTGCTGAGGAAGACTTCCAATAATTCCTTGGGGTAAGCAAGTAATTATCAAAAGCAAGCAAGCTGTGGCGACTATGTAGCACCTAGCCCTTGGGTACATCCCCGTCCTTGCCCTTTTCCCTTCTTTCCTGTGGGCAATTTGGGCCAAGTGCTGGTGGCTCGTAAGCGGAGTGGGTAGTTGGACAGGATTGTGGGTCACATCTGATGGCAGCTGGGAACATTATGGTTAGGGTTGTTCAGTTACCTTACATTCATCATTTTTCATTTCAAGCATTGTTCACCGTTTTGAACCTTTTCCAACCAGTTTTGTCAGTTTTCAGTACAAACTTTTGATCCTTGGGCTTCCTTCACCTTGTAGAGTGATCCAAATTCTAGTCTTATCTCTCAGGTCAGAGGAACTCTCCAGAAATGGGGGATACATTCCAATCTTCAGTGATGATAGGGCCAAAGGGTTAAGGAATCAGTGTTCCAATTACTTTTCTGACTTCATTTTTATCACCAACTATCTTTAAAGTAATTAATGGTACGGGTGCATTCATTGCCAATTTGTTTTCTTAAAGGCTTTACTTAACTGTTGTACAATGTGTTAAATCTTGACTCTTGAAAGAGTCTAAAAATGATCTCCAATGCTGTGATTAATGCAATGTATAAATATAATTACTGTAAAATTATCATCTTTCAAAATTATTCCATCAATTGTATGTATACACTGTTTACATTGTAAATTTTACTTAAAATGCCAATAAGAAAATATTCTTTTATCTCAACCTCCAGAGTATTGTCTGCTTCACTCTCCTTGGTATACAGTACTAAATATCCCTATAGGAAAGAGTGCACAGTACATGAAGATATTTCATCAGCCAAAGCATTTGTAGAGTTTCTATTAACACAAGGCAGTAAAGTTCTTCTTCTTCTTGAGAATAGGTGCAGTTTGCATGAAGGGTTAACCCTCCCGATGACTGCACCAGGACAGACGTAAGGAGATGCGTTTACGGTTAGGATGAGAAGAAAGTCAAAAGCGGTAGATGTGATGGGCCGTAGAGAGAGGAGAGGCGGCGAAAACTGAGTCGAACGTTAGAGGGAGACACCCCGCACCGGGGGGGCGGGGTGTCGCGGTCACGGTGGCAGCCACGCACAGCTTAGCAGTGTGTGCAAGACGGGAACTAATACTTCTCCGGAAACTTGTATATCGGAAAGCGCAAGCAGTACGCTTCCCAAATCACCCGCTCGTCAACGGGCAGCCGGCCACTAGGCAGCGCCCTCGGCTGAGACATCCTATCCGGCACCCGATACACAAACTCCTTCACCCGCGACACCCAGATAGTGGACGAGCACCACGGGATCGGAAGCACCCGGGCATCTCGATAAGGGCCCAACTCCGGACCCTCACAGGGCACGACTCCAGCAGACGGAACCAGGCAATCCCCAGACCGGAGCAAGGAAGGAGGGGATACAGCAGGGGATGCAGGTGCGGCACCGACCCCACACCGGGCACAGGACCCGAGGCCCCCCGGCACACATCTTTCCGCAACATCACGACGAGGTNCGTCACCACCTCACTAAACTGTGACGAAGACGGGGCACGTAACATACACAGTCTTGCCAGTTGGCACATGACGCCTTATCGCCAAGACTGAGAATTGTTTTTGTGTCATGCAAAGCAAATAATAACAATAACAACAACAACAACAACAATAGTAATAATAATAATAATAATAATAATAATAATAATAATAATAATAATAATAATGCATAGATAATTGTTTACACAAAAGGGGCGTCCATTGTATAGAGGGGGAAGAAGAGGAGAGCTGTCATACTGATGACCAGTTAGTCCCACCTTCCCCCTCTCCCCTCTCCCTCTACCTCCTATTTATCCTATCTCTCCACCCTTCCTCTCCTGTCTTTCCCCCTAACTGGTTTATTACGAACATTTGGCGTAGCTCAGGTTCGGAGAGATGGGCTGGGGGTCCACGGGGTGGGGTCTTGGGGGTTTAGGGGGAGTCTTGGTGGGTGAAGGAGGGGTTTTGGGGTGTAGGAGGGGTCATGATGGTGTAGGAGGGATCTTGTGGGTGTAGGAGGGGTCTTGTGTGTGTAGAAGAGGTGTTGGTGGGTGTAGGAGGGGTCTTGGGGGTTTAGGGGGGAGTTTTGGTGGGGTGAAGGAGGGGTTTTGGGGGTGTAGGAGAGGTCTGGAGGGTGTAGGAGGGGTCTTGATGGGTGCAGGAGGGGTCTTGTGGGTGTAGAAGGGGTCTTGGTGGGGTGCAGGAGGGGGTCTTGGGGGTGTAAGAGGGGTCTTGAGGGTGTAGGAGGGGTCTTGAGGGTGTAGGAGGGGGTCTTGAGGGTGTAGGACGGGTCTTGTGGGTGTAGGAGGGGTCTTGTGGGTGTAGGAGGGGAGTTTGGGGAAGGGGAAAGATTGTGATAAATAGGGCAATCGAGTTAAAACCGTCCACCATAAGATCAGGCAATCCAGGACCTCTATGAAGCTCTGAACACAACCACTAAACATCAGACTAGTTCACTACACCACCAGTCCACCAGGGTGTGGAACACCATCCAAAATATCATAAGACCCAATGCTAGAAAGATCACTCCAAGATGAGTCTCGCCGCTCCAGCAGCTTGGATCTACTCGAGGGCAATCAAGCTCCCATGTCATATCATTCTAAAATTAAATACAAACCAGAAAATCCACAATTTTCAAGGAAAATAGTGTTGTTTTTTTTCAAGGAAACTTAATAGCTGAACTATTAATTTAAGGGGAAACATCAACCGCCTGAAACATAATATCAAAGTATGTTCACACGTGTGTGTTTACTATGTGTGTCTGCAGAATCGAGCTATTTAGCTCTTGGACCCCGCCTTTCTAACCAATCTATTTTTCCTCTATTATGTCTACTACATGTATATCTCTCTAATACACATTCACACACATAATACACAAATGTTGTAGTTGTGGAGATGTTGTAGTTGTGGAGATGTTGTCGGTGAGGGAGAAAGGGAGGGAGGGAGGTCCTGTATGGGAGGGGGGGGGGGAGGGGGGAGGGCCAGGAAGGGGTATATGGGATGGGGGGGGGAAGGCTCCTTGCGTGTGGAGCCTGTCATTATTGGATCACTATACTCAGGCAATGTGACAGAGGGGGAGGGAGGGAGGGTCGACTGGGCACCAATCCTTAACTCTTCACTCCTGTTCACCCAGTAGTAGTTGGGGATCTGGTTATAAATCGATTGGAAGGTCGTGTTCCAGGGAAAGCTAGAATGATCAGGCTTAACATGAGCTATTTAAAGGCAAAGCTATAATCACCCTGAAGGCATTAGGCCTAACAATTGTAGATTAACAGCCACAATAACATTCTTAAAAAAATTGAATATAACATAAACAGGCGCTTTTATAAGATACAAAACTAAATAGTGTTGCCTTACAAGGTCAAGAACAATTAAAACTTTACAAAATAAAGTAAATAATCAGAAAGGGAAAACGAGACGAAAGCAAGAAACGGAATAAAAATAAAAGTAGTGAAAAATCAAGAGCCAATAAAATAATAGTTAACGCTAAATAAAAAAAAATAAAAAAAATAAGAGGGCTAAGACAAGTAGCCCGTGTTGGGAGGTCACGTGATGTGTGTGTTGACACCGCCATCTTGGGAGGAGCCGCCGACCCCATACTGACACCCTCAGTTGTTTCATCAATTACTTTATTTACTCTAGCGTTCTTGAGGATGTCCTCGTCGTGCACTCGAGGCGGATTACCGATCACCGGGGCTCTTGTATGACTAATCATCCCGCGAGACGGACACGCAGTAACCACTACACTACACACACAAATCCCAATTGCACAACCCGTCCTCGACTCAAGTCCATTACGTTCAGCGGTCAACCCCACAGACGCATTCATAAATTTTAACATGCTGTTCATTCAAAACGGGAATTTTCTCAAGTATAAATTAATATTATAATATATTGGCATATTGTGTATAAATAGGCATAGGTTAGGTTAGGTCAGGTGTTTAGGTTCTGCTGGCGATTATTTGTATTTGTAGTACGTGGATGAAGCATTTACAGCATTGTGATTCGAACAAAATTCGTCAGTGAAGCACTTGTTCCGGATATGTTCGAACGTCAGCAGTTGTGAGTCGTGTGTAAACCGCTTTTCATTCATAAACAGGGGGTTTGGCGGGTGCATGGAATCACTTTTGGATCTTTGTTTGGAGGACGGGCTGAATTGCGTGATGCATCAAATGAACAAATCCACAAGGGCCGTGACGAGGATTCGAACCTGAGTCCGAGAGCATCCCAGACGCTGCCTTAATGCACTGAGCTACGACATGGTCAACCAGTAACCACATTGGTCAGCCAATAAAGTCAGCAGTCATCACTAGACGTTACGACTGTTAAGGGTTAATTTCTGTTAGTTATCCTTCAAATTGTCTTCTCGTCTACGCTACTCGATAGATAAAAATAGTAGGCATCCGTCAGTCTCGGGAAACTATGGAGTTGCGCTTTGATTGTCTGTCTGGAGTGACCTCTCCATGGTGTAACGTTAGGGTAAGTTGATATGGGGGAGAAGCTGTTACCCATGCAGCAGGTTACCCTCTCTCCACGGCGCCGAAAGTCTCCAATGGAAAGGCAAACGCCAATACGATTGGTTCCAGCGCCGTCGCAGGAACTGTCTGAACGAGGCTGAATTCAACAACGAACTGCCCCCAGGGGCTCCAGCTCCGAGTTAACCTCGAAGTTGGTAAAAGAAGTCACAGGGACTCCAAACCTGGAGACCGCCATGGTCGGGGCCGGAGAAGAACCACCCCAGCGAGAGCAAGAACGACCACAGCTTCCTGAAGCAGAGCCTGGGGGCCGCCCGAGCCCCAGGAGGTGGACGGCCCGGTCCCGCACCTACGGGTTCCTGACAGACATCGTCACAGCCCTCTTTTCACCCGAGGCCCGCTTCCTTCATGACCCAGCAGGAGGATGAGTAATAGCCGGCCTCGGCTTCCTTCATAATTTACATAATTCATAATATATTCATAATATAATAATATATATAGTTAAAATGTAGCTTTGAAGGGTGAAATTCTATTGACTATGTTAGTGGCCTTTCATATCTCATCACCGATTACAATGGCATCGCCATGGGAACCGACCTTCTCATAGTCGTAAAGGCGGCTGACCCCCCGACCAGCTTATGACAGTACTCTACTCTCCACCCGTCTTCCTGCAAAGTTGGGTGAGGCTAACCCCGAGCGTCTGGCCTCCGACTAACTCAATTAAAATGTACAACTATTTATTAATAGTTTCTCATTGGATTTGCTGCAAGTATCTCTGGGAGTTTACACCACCTACTGAAGTAGGTCTGACCAAGTGTGAACCATCAGTAGAACTATTCACATACTCGAGTGACATAGAACTATGTCACTCGTGTAATTGAACGTGAAAAAAATTGTAACTCGTCACAAATTTATTAAAAATAATGTTCCAACTCGGGCCCTTTGAATTATGATTCCCGAGCACTGTACGCTTGGCCGCGAGGCCCTGTGTGTACTCACCTAATTGTGCTTGCGGGAGTTGAGCTTTGGTTCTTTGGTCCCGCCTCTCAATCGTCAATCAACAGGTGTACAGGTTCCTGAGCCTATTGGGCTCTATCATATCTACACTTGAAACTGTGTATGGAGTCAGCCTCCACCACATCACTTCCTAATGCATTCCATTTGTCAACCACTCTGACACTAAAAAAGTTCTTTCTAATATCTCTGTGGCTCATTTGGGCACTCAGTTTCCACCTGTGTCTCCTAGTGCGTGTGCCCCTTGTGTTAAATAGACTGTCTTTATCTACCCTATCAATTCCCTTCAGAATCTTGAATGTGGTGATCATGTCCCCCCTAACTCTTCTGTCTTCCAGCGAAGTGAGGTTTAATTCCCGTAGTCTCTCCTCGTAGCTCATACCTCTCAGCTCGGGTACTAGTCTGGTGGCAAACCTTTGAAACTTTTCCAGTTTAGTCTTATCCTTGACTAGATATGGACTCCATGCTGGGGCTGCATAATCCAGGATTGGCCTGACATACGTGGTATACAAAGTTCTGAATGATTCTTTACACAAGTTTCTGAATGCCGTTCGTATGTTGGCCAGCCTGGCATATGCCGCTGATGTTATCCTCTTGATATGGGCTGCAGGAGACAGGTCTGGCGTGATATCAACCCCAAGTCTTTTTCTTTCTCTGACTCCTGAAGAATTTCCTCTCCCAGATGATACCTTGTATCTGGCCTCCTGCTCCCTACACCTATCTTCATTACATTACATTTGGTTGGGTTAAACTCTAACAACCATATGTTCGACCATTCCTTCAGCTTGTCTAGGTCTTCTTGAAGCCTCAAACAATCCTCTTCTGTCTTAATCCTTCTCATAATTTTGGCATCGTCCGCAAACATTGAGAGAAATGAATTTATACCCTCCGGGACATCATTTACATATATCAGAAACAAGATAGGACCGAGTACAGAGCCCTGTGGGACTCTACTGGTGACTTCACGCCAATCGGAGGTCTCACCCCTCACCGTAACTCTCTGCTTCCTATTGCTTAGGTACTCCCTTATCCACTGGAGCGCCTTACCAGCTACACCTGCCTGTCTCTCCAGCTTATGTACCAGCCTCCAGTTTTGTGTGTGTGTGTGTGTGTGTGTGTGTGTGTGTGTGTGTGTGTGTGTGTGTGTGTGTGTGTGTGTGTGTGTGTGTGTGTGTGTGTTTAGTCACACACGTGTATGCGTGCACACGCGCGCGCCGCGGCAGGTACCCGCTAATACCCGCCATTCACCCGCCCCGGATTCATCACCTGTTTCACAAAACACCCGACGCTGAGCTGGAAAATATTTCCCCAAAACCTGCGGGACTTATTTTCCAGTGAAGTCGGAAATGTCTCTCAATATTGGGTCTTTCAGCAGGTTTGGCCACGCTAATCACACATTTCCCTCGCCCTCGCCCCGTCCCAAGCACCTTCGTCCACCCCCTCTCTCTCATTTCCAGTTTCTGGCGCCGTAACGCCATACGCGTTTTTGACGTGTTGCGTGCTGATTGGGGGGGGGGTGCCTCTGAGTTGCAGCACAGGGGGGGGGGGAGTGAGCAGCAGCGGAAGTGCAAGGGTTGCAGACTGCGAGGAGGAGGCAGGGTGTTATAGACGGTGGTGAACGAAGTGCTGTGGGAAAAGCAATATGTCTGTCGCAGCATCAATCTGGGGCTTCCCTTTAGTCCCCCTCCCCCTCCCGCCCCCCAGAGCGTCACGCAGATACATGGCTGCCTGTCTCCTCCACCGACACGCACTCATGGCTGCCTGTCTCCTCCACCGACACGCACTCATGGCTGCCTGTCTCCTCCACCGACACGCACTCATGGCTGCCTGTCTCCTCCACCGACACGCACTCATGGCTGCCTGTCCCCTCCACCGACACGCACTCATGGCTGCCTGTCTCCTCCACCGACACACACTCATGGCTGCCTGTCTCCTGCACCGACACACACTCATGGCTGCCTGTCTCCTCCACCGACGCGACACACACAAATGGCTCTACCCGTCTGCATGCCTTTCGCTGCTCCTTCTGTAGGTTGTCAAGGTCATCCTGTAACCTTCTGCAGGCTTTCTCTGTTTTTACATTGCTCATTAAGCTGTGCTGCGGCTGCAAACATTGACATGTACGCGTTCTCACCCTCGGGTTAATCGTTCACATAACTTAGGAACAATATAGTACTTCCAGGACCGGTCCTTGCGGGACCCTGCTCGTTACCTTCCTCAAACTCAAAGACTCATCTTTGTCAGTACTCTGTTTTTGGTCATTCAGGTATGCCCTTATCCAGTCCAGTGTCTTCCCAGTTATCTCAGCTTGCCTTCTCGATCTTTTATACCAACCTTTCATGAGAAGCTGTCGAATGCGTTTTGGTAGTCTACAAAAATACAGTCTACCCAGCCCTATATTTCCTGGCTTTTTTTTTTTACAAGTAGCGTTGTGAGTGACACAGTACCTCTGCATCCTCCTTCAGCACCCATGATGATATGTCCTGATTGTCCTGATGATTCCTGATGAAGTCCTGATGATTCTGTTACAGCGAACTCTCTCAGGTGTTTCTTAACCTCCTCTACAGCGACTACTATGTCATTCAGACTCCATCCGTGGGGCCAACGGTTCGAGTCTTCTAGAGCCCAGGTAGGTAAGTGGAATGTCATCCAGTATTATCCTTGTCCTTTCATCTCAACGCTGGTCTCGCCGGCTCTTTGGTAAAGACCTGAAATCTTTTGAGTTTACCACATATCTCCTTGTCGTTTTCAGTGAGAAATCCACCTGCTCTTTGGTCACCCCTATACTCTTCCTGTGAGTGGTAGTTTATTGTGCACCCCATACTCGTCCTGTGAGTGGTAGTTTATTGTGCACCCCATACTCTTCCTGTGAGTGGTAGCTTATTGTGCACCCCATACTCTTCCTGTGAGTGGTAGTTTATTGTGCACCCCATACTCGTCCTGTGAGTGGTAGTTTATTGTGCACCCCATACTCGTCCTGTGAGTGGTAGTTTATTGTGCACCCCATACTCGTCCTGTGAGTGGTAGTTTATTGTGCACCCCATACTCTTCCTGTGAGTGGTAGTTTATTGTGCACCCCATACTCGTCCTGTGAGTGGTAGTTTATTGTGCACCCCATACTCTTCCTGTGAGTGGTAGCTTATTGTGCACCCCATACTCTTCCTGTGAGTGGTCACAACAATTCTTTGTTGTTTTCTCTGAATATGAAGTTGCTTTGATGGTTGTGGTGAAGCAGGTGGATTGTTATTGCTGATGAGGGTGTGGTGGCGTGCAAGAGGAGTCGGTGTCGGTGGTGATGATGGTGGTGACGATGGTGGTGAGGATAGTGGTGATGCTAGTGGTGATATAAATATGGTACTCACCTAGTTGTGTTTGCGGGGGTTGAGCTCTGGCTCTTTGGTGGTGGTGGGTTATTTATGACGCTGGTGGTGCAAGTGGCGGTGGTGTAGGTGGATATATATGGGAAGTGAATAAGTTAAGGTGAACAATTGATCGCGCGAGCGAGAGCTCACAGGACCTAAAATGGTGTTCCCAGGACCTGGTGGAGAGGGTACTCCTGTGGGCCTTACCCCTCACCCCCCCCCCTGGGTGGGCTCCTACTGGCCTGTAATTAAGGTAAAGGGGGGAAGGGGGGAGGGGGTGTTGAGTACCCACCTGTCCTTACAGGCTTCCACAAACCCCACCTCGTTTATGTGAGTGACACCCGCTGACCCCCGCTAATGGACGCAAAGATCTAACTACCGACATAGCGACCCACCGGGAGCTCCTCCGACACCCACAGGTGTCCCACAGGGAGGCCCTCTGACACCCACAGGCGTCCCACAGGGAGGCCCTCTGACACCCACAGGCATCCCACAAGGAGGCCTCTGACACCCACAGGCGTCCCACAGGGAGGCCCGGCCTCCGACACCCACAGGCGTCCCACAGGGAGGCCCGGCCTCCGACACCCACAGGCGTCCCACAGGGAGGCCCGGCCTCTGACACCCACAGGCGTCCCACAGGGAGGCCCGGCCTCTGACACCCACAGGTGTCCCACAGGGAGGCCCTCTGACACCCACAGGCATCCAACAAGGAGGCCTCCGACACCCACAGGCGTCCCACAGGGAGGCTCGGCCTCCGTCACCCACAGGCTACAGAGCACACACAGGTGAGGGCTCAGCTGACAGCGTGATGACTTACCTCCACTGTTTAATGACATGTTGTCGTACACACCAGCGGCAAGGGGGCCTGTCACTGGCCGTCGTCGGTAAGTATAGAGTGTTGCAGATTCATTGTAAATGCTGATGTCATGCACTCTATGCACATCAGTCTGGTCAACATCTTTAGTGCCCCCCTGAAATCATTTTCAACTACCGCTCACAGGACGAGTATGGGGTGCACAATAAACTGCTTGTCACAGGACGAGTATAGTCGGAGTTCACTGCCTTGGAGAGCAGAGCCCTACGCTCGTAGACTCTCTACACTAACATGTGCCTCTTGTGAAGACTATTGTTGTTGTTGACTCTCGTAAATGTCAAACGTGAACAAATCCGCTCTCAAAGTGGTACAAGGACTTCAACTTGCTGTAAAATATTCGACATTTCTATTTAAGCAATTATCTCAAATTGCAGAGTGTACACATGTGGTGTCAGTAGCCAGGTGGTTGATGTATGGAGGGTGGCGGCGGTGGGTGGCGGGGTTCTTGGAGACTGGTGGTGATGGGTGGTGTGGAGCGGCTTGTGGCGGCGGCAGCGGCGGGTGGCGGCAACTAAGCTAAGTGATGGGACCAAATTAGCCGTCATCGGGTAGAGTGGCGGAGGAAGGAGCCCGCTCTTATCCGAGTCCATCGTCCTAGCCTTATCTGATGCGCTTCCAGGCACCACCCTCCGCGGTGACGTTCCACTTGGCGCCTTGTTTTGCTTCATTGTTCCAGCCGTCCTCGCGCCGGAGTCTGAGGCCGCGTCCACGATGGGTCGAGGATCGTCTCGTTATCGTTTGTTTCCTCCGCCATGTCGACTCCACTTCGGCGCCCGCTGGCCCGATATCAGGATCGGAAGCCCATGTGATATTGGGTCAGATCTCTCAATGCTTTCATAAACCCGTTTTTTATTGTTTCTGTTTACTATTGTTTTAACTATATTTATATATATAATATACTTTTACTCTTCAGCTATAACTCACTTAAATTTTATTTGGATATTAAGTGTCTTCACTTCTAGGTTTCTGTGTGCAGAAAGAATTGTGCACACTTTTTAAAATAAACTTGTAAAGGAAACTAGAAACATGTGAATGACAGAGATGTCAAAAAGAACTTCTTCAAGGCTAAAGTGGCCAGTAAGTGGAATGGGTTAGACCAGGGGTTCGTAACTAGGGATATGGGGACCAAATAGAGGGAGGTTTGGGGACTCACAGTTAAAACAGATGAAAACTTTCTTTCATTAGACAAAAACACAGACAGAAATATCACTAGTTGTAGCTAGTTTGTGTATTTGTACTTTGCCATTTTTCTGCCTACTGTATCTATGGCAGAATGTGTTATACTCAAATTCCACGACAGTTGGAACATAACCAATCACAGGCGAGTAGGCCTCTGACGTCATGCCAGACAGAGGAGCATCAGCCATGCTTGCAGCAAGCTTAGTTCCCTCAACAGACCCAGAGTAGGTGGACCTCGGCTGGCCAGTTATACACCTTATCGCCTTAATCAATAAATCTAAGAAGTGTCTACTGTGTCTACATTCAACCCGAACAAGGCAACGAATACTGGTGGCAGCGGTGGGATACCTACTCTGGGTCTGTTGAGGGAACTGAGCCTACTGCAAGCATGGCTGATGCTCCTCTGTCTGGCATGACGTCAGAGGCCTACTCGCCTGTGATTGGTTATGTTCCAACTGTCGTGGAATTTGAGTATAACAAATGTTTTTCTTTGCTTGATTTTTTTGTTTGTTAGTCTGTCCAAAGTTGCAGACCAGATACCTAGGGCTAGCCTCACCCAACTTTGCAGGGGGAAGGGTCTGGGGTATGTGACGAATACAAGCTGGTCGGGGACTGCAATTGGCCCTATTAAGAGAGGGTAAATCTCAGTAGTGCCCTCCCCCTAAAATTCAAATGTCACGTTTTGTGTGTGTGTGTGTGTCTGTGTGTGTGTGTGTGTGTGTGTGTGTGTGTGTGTGTGTGTGTGTGTGTGTGTGTGTGTGTGTGTGTGTGTGTGTGTGTGTGTGTGTGTGTGTGTGTGGAGTGAGTGAGTGAGTGAGTGAGTGAGTGAGTGAGTGAGTGAGTGAGTGAGTGAGTGAGTGAGTGAGTGAGTGAGTGAGTGAGTGAGTGAGTGGCACATGGAGTGGACAAGCTTGTAAAAGACAAGTAAGTATGACATCTAGAGATAAGGAACTTTTGTTTCTTAAGAACGTTATCTCAATATTATGAGGTGGTGAAGGTGACGTCAGCAGAGGGCCGCGAACTCCTTCAGGAGAGACATTGCAGGTTTACACCACTCTCCTTGGTAGGAGGCAGAGGGTGGTGTCGTGCCTCCTTGGTAGGAGGCAGAGGGTGTGCCGTGCCTCCTTGGTAGAAGGCAGAGGGTGTGCCGTGCCTCCTTGGTAGAAGGCAGAGGGTGTGCCGTGCCTCCTTGGTAGAAGGCAGAGGGTGTGCCGTGCCTCCTTGGTAGAAGGCAGAGGGTGTGCCGTGCCTCCTTGGTAGGAGGCAGAGGGTGTGCCGTGTCTCCTTGGTAGGAGGCAGAGGGTGGTGCCGTGCCTCCATGGAAGGGAATACTCACATCTTTCTTTGTAATGGAAGACACACCTGGGGGGGGGGGGGTCAGCACCTCCGAGGCCACACAACTCATTGACTCACACGCAAACATAACTTATTTGTTTATGTAAAGTGTACTTGTCCTCTCAGTGAGTGAGTGGGGGCAAGGGAAGGAGGAGGAGGAGGAGCCACAGAGACGTTAGAAAGAAGTGTTCAGTGTTAGAGAAGTTAACGAGGGGTGTGGAGACGAGTTATGTTGACGCAGTCTACATTTGGTCAGGTCTACAGCTGCCCGTGATGCACACCCCGAGAGGTACTCGTACTCGAGTCCAAGCCCAGCAGTACCAACATCTAAGAGTCTGCTGATTGTAGTGCATGAGCCATAGATGCGTGGCTCTCCTTGCATGGTAGTATGATGGTAGGTGGCGTTACTAGTGTATATTTCACTTTTCTTCTGACCTACAAAGTTTTTTTTACGTTCTTGGTTATATTATCGCAGTTAATATGTATCAGGGACGGTTGAGGGCCACAGGGCTAACAACACTGCCGACAGGGCATGACAGGACGGATCTAATATAAACCCTCAAAATATTCAACAATTTGGACGATGTCGATCCGGACACTTCCTTCCAAAGGTCAGATGTAACACGAACGAGGAGCAACGGGTTCAAGTTCAACAAGCCACAATGTAGGACAGTAAACAGGTGATGCGTTTTCTCCCATGGGGTTGTAAACCCGTGGAACCGCCTACCCGCCGAAGCTGAAACGCCAAAACTCAGCTGGGTTTTAAAATACAGATAGAAAAGGTCATCAGGGTAAATGTGGAGAGGGGGGTGGGGGGGACCATTGACAAGCCGCGAAATTCTTGTCCTCGGCGAGGCCAGCTTCATCGTCCAGACAAAAACCTCGAAAAAAGTACAAAAAGGTACAACAATTGCATCTTTTACCTGAGGACAAAAAACCCTCAGGTAAATTAAATTAAGTGGGTCGCTGGCGACACAGGACGTCCAGTACAGAGAGATCAAGGCAGACAGTGACTTAAGTGCACTAGGACTAAGGTACAGGCAAGGCTGTTGTTGTTGCTGAAGAAGATTAAGCCACCACAAGAGGTGGCACGGGCATGAGTAGCCCGTAGGTGGTATAGAGGTTTGGAGTGAAGGTGGTGTTTGATCGTGTAACATCTTCAAGTGTGTCTGGGTCTCTTGAGGCAAGGCTGTAATGCCCACTTATTTATACTGAGAAAAATCCTCATTCACTCTAGTGCATGGAAAAACTGCGAGGTAATTATGGTGTCTATATTTTCATAGTGAGGGGGTATTATTGCTGTTATCATTATCACTGATTAAATTATAGATTGATGCAGGCAACATAAGGTTCGGATGCTCGGAATCAATTTCATTTATTTATATATATATACTAGAAGGTATATTGGATTTATGTGAGTACATAGCATTGATGCTTTTACATTCTTGTAAAGTCACTAGCAAGCATAGCATTTCAGGCAGGTCTTTAATCTAACAGACAATTTTAAGTAGGTAATTTCTAGCAAAATTGAACGAAAGTGGTACAAAATTCATGTATCACACTAAGACGGTGCTGTAATTCATACTAAGATACAGCGCTGTAATTCAAATTAAGATACGGCACTGAACACTCATAGTGTCTAAAAATTTCTATATACTAATACAATTAGTAATATCTTTGTGTATTTATAATATAAACAAATATATCTTAATTATGTATATTATATCAACTTTTTAGTGAAGCAGCGCTGGGCATGACAGACGCGCCATATGGCCTTGCTGGGCAGTTCTCCTCTGTGACATGGAAATTGATGCGGTGTTCCCTCACCAAATTAAGAAATATAATCACGATAGAGATCTGCCCTGACTAGCATCTCAGTGTCAGCGACGTGCTCAGGGGGTTTCTTAGGGTGAGCAAGTTTGATTGCTCATCCTAAGGAATAGGGTGAGCAATAGATCCAACCCCATCATTACTCAAAGATGTAGCTTTAGGTAGAGGGGGAGGAGGGTCCCAGTTGGGTGGGGGTCCGTGTCTGGGGTCCCTATTGGGGGGGTCCCTCTTGGGGGGTCCCTATTGGGGGGGTCCCTAATGGGGGATCCCTATTGGTTGGTCCTTGGGACCATGGGGAGGGGGGGGGGGTTGCATCAGCTGGCTTCTACGTCATTAATACGGTTCTAGTTACTAATATTTCTTGACGGTAAACAACCGCTTATATAAATATCAACTTTATTTTTCGTCAGATGTGGAGGCATCGCTGCGGAAACAGAATACTACTGACGGCGATTATAATATACCAACTGGAATAATGAGAATATTGACCTATCACCCGTAGTCAACCTGGATATAATTATGTCAACACCACACACTCATAAGGAGCAAGTGTGTGTGTTGTTGTTGCACGCTTCAAACATTGTACCTTTAAAATTTAAATAGCCCTGGACGAGGTAAATGTTAGGTTTGTTTGAGGTGATAATGCATTATGGGGGGAGTGGAAAAGTTGTTAATAAGGTGAAGTAAACTAGGGTCTACGACCTCTCCCGGGACAGACCAGAGGAGCTGTGGTGGTGAACCTCGGCGCTGTATTTGTCTGAAATATACATATATTCGAGATTACAGGTATTGTCATAAATTTTTGTATACACGCCACTACAATCACATTGACATAGTGGATCGTTTCAAGTTAATTTACATGAGTAAAGGTGCTAATGTTAACATTTGTATAAAGCCTGGGCAGACTGTGCCTGAATGCTTTATGTTGACTTCACTCGGTGCTGTATACATTTTCTGCACCAATTGATTAATTAACCACTGTATTATGTTCTGATGTTTATTTTAAAAAGAAATTATTATCAATACTTTATGCACCCTATGATTCCAGGTTCATCCTCGACACTTGTTGGACATCTGGCCCCCCGATTCACTTGGGGGGGGGGGGTCGATGGAAAGTGTGTCATGATTTTTGTGCATTTGGTTTCGATACTGCTGAAAGGAAAGTCTTCTTCAAGAATACTCATCGGTCCTGAACTAAATTGACACCTGGTGATAGATTACTACCTTCTCTCTGATTTTTGGGTGGAAAATGGGGGCTAGTATTAGCTCGGCCAAGAGCAAGTGAGAGTTGGGAGTATCTGTTGATGAGTGTTTGCCTGATTTATCAGATTTCAAGCTTCAGATTTTGCCATCATACAATATAAAGTCACATAGCTTAGTTTAATTTTTACCCTGACTAGGGTGTGATGGGGACAATAACAGCCTGATCAAACCCTTGTAATCTGTATCTGTAATCATAGTCAGAATCATTTTCAGTGACTCATAACAGTCAAGTTACTCCTTTCCTTTGTCCAGTGGCTTTTGCATCGGTGAGAAAACTCACTCAACATTGGTGGGGGATGTATCTGATATACAGTGGCGCCTCGATTAACGAATTTAATTCGTTCTGGCACCGAGCTCGTCATGTGAAACTTTTGTCTTGCAAAACAACAACAACACTGTTGTCAGAGGCGTCCGAGAACCAACGGGAATGCTAGGAAGCACCATGTAGTTTGCTCGTTAATCGAGCGAAAGCTCGTCAATCTAGACAAATTTTCTGCGAGTGGCTCGCTTGTTGCTCAAAATGCTCGTAACTAGAGTCACTCGTTACTCGAGGTTCCACTTATTGATGTATCGTCAATATCAGATCATATCCCTCAAGATTCTCGTTATATAAGCCACAGATTATTTTGGTGGCTGAAAACCGGTGATGTTCTGTTCATCATGCCAGTGGTCAGCTGTGTGGGTTTTAGATTTGCAGGTACCAAGTAAATTGTAATATTTTAGGAATGCTGTAAAAAAGGGTTGAAAGGAGGTTGGGCATAATACAATAGGACATAATATACTTGATTATTTTGGAAAATTCCTATACAAATATATCTATGCAAAAGAACACCAATGCTTGGATGGCCAAGCACCTGGTAAGTGCAGTAAATTCAGCCGCATGCATATTTTGGGTAATATCTCAGCAAGGGTTGCATCTAAAGATGCAGTTGTGGTTGTTGTAGATAAATGTCACTTTTTCCCATCCATACCATAGATCATTCTGAAAAGTTTTAATTGTACTTTTATATTCAATTTGAAAACAAAATCTTCTCTCAGATGTAGAAATGTAGGCAATTTTGCCCTGAGCACATTCCCTCTCCCAATCACAGCTGTTGTTTTTGGTCACTTGGACGTCTTTCATTGGAATCTATTCCCTTGGGATCTGCATAATATGTATGTGGAGGAGGCAGGCTCTGAGTTTATAGGAAATGTAATTCTGAGTAGGATATGATGCTGCTCCATCATATACTTCCTGCTCCTGCATCACTAGCTTGTGCTTGGTGGTAATGTTTTGGCTCTAAGCCAGGATGTATGTTGGGGGGTCAGTATTAGATTCGGCAGAGTTAGTACTGCTGCCTATTGGTGGCATGGGAACAGTGTATGTTGGCTAGGATTGGTCTATCGGTGATTCATAGCCTGTCATTGGATATCATTCACATATCAAACCTTGGCTTAATAATACTTTCTACAGGTACAGGTTTCCTAGCACCTTTATATGATCCTGCTAGGATGTAATCCCTGTGGTGCTGGTATCATGTCTCTTTATCTTCCCTCTTTCTCTCTCCCTCTTTTTCTTTTCCCTTAATTATCTTCTTTGGCTTCTTTATTATTATTATTATAATTGTGTTATTGCTGTATTATAGTTATTATTATTATTATAAGTTATAATATAATCAAAATTTTTACAGGTGTTTTTATATAGGAGAGATCTGGAGGGAGAGAGAAGAAATCTTTTTGACTGTACGAAGTACACAAACCATCTTTCTTCATCATGGATGATAAGCATGTAAATGACACTAGTGCTCACAAGAGAATACTCATCGGCAACCTTCACAGTAGCCTCATGCCTGATTCACCAGCCTCTGTCTCTCAAGTTATGACACAGTATACTGCCACAGGACCTACAGGAAGCAATGGCCGGACTTCTTCTTCACAATCATCCTCCTTACAATTATCCTTCTTACAGACATCCTCCTTACAGACATCAGAATTTTGTGAGTTATCAACAAAACTTGATAGAGAAAGCTTGATGAAGGTTAATTCCATGCTTGTGCAACCATCTCGGTACTTAGAGGAAGTACCAATCTTTGGAATTGGTGAAGCTGAGGGTGAAGTGCCGCACAATGATCTTCCTGTTGCTAATATTGACTTAACAGCGAGAATGTCAATCCTTGGACTTCCCTCAAGTTTAGAGGGAAAAGGTGAAACCAGTTCAGGAATTTTGGCCAGTGTAGTAGATGGAGGTGAGTCAAAGGAAACCAAGATGGATTTATTGAATTCTGCTCCATTTTTAGTGAGTGAAGAGGGTGTGATGTTTCAGTGCTTCCCCATCTCTGAAAAGGAAGTGATTATAGTAAGTTTGAATGATAGTTCTTTGATTATAAATGACTCTGTTGCTGGCCATTTGCCTGCTATATCTGAGTCAAATTCTGGAGGCAGTTCATCCCATTTAAGAATATGTCCTCTTAATAATACCTCCACTGAAAGCAAAGTAGGAGATGCAGAGAAGAAAGTGAATATCTCACTAATACAGCCTATGGATGGAGCCATCTCTGGAACTGGCAGTCAAGATGTCACTTCATCAGTTATTCTCTCCAGTAATGAACATGAAAGCAGTTACAACACACCCGCATATGACATGACTCAATCGTCTGTGTTAATGAAGAACTGTGCATCAGGTCACATAAAACATGTAGGAAATGCTGTCATTAACTCACTTCCTCATGTTGCAACAAACATTGTACAATGCAACAATGTGGCTGTAAACCGTAAAGGGAAATTAAATTGCATGGCAGAGGATGCTAAAGAAAGCTGCCAGAAAGAAACAGAAATAACTCATGCAACAATATATACACCATTTCTGCGAAAACCACGAAATTTGGCTGCAGATTCAGAAGAGCAGATGTCTTCTGCGGGATTCAAATGCTCCATGTGTTCTGATATTCTTCCGTGTGCTGCCACTCTCAGGCACCATTTAGTTAAGCAACATCAGCAAAAAGACATCAAATCATTCCTGGTAAGGCTCAGATTGGATTGTGAATAGCATTTAAAAAAAAAAAACTTACTTTTAAAAACATCCTTGCTTTGGCATTCAGTGTTACCCATAAACATTTTTCCAAACAAAAAATGTGTGGCCACACACTGAGTTTTTTTTACTTTCATATCCCCCACTCAATTTACTTATATATAATCCATGCACTGTTAAATCTAGCCCTGGGTGATGTCTTAAAGACACATTCATTAAATACTTGAGGCATTGCATTTCTTTCTTTGCTACACTTCTTTTACGCATTTACGTATACGTACTTGATTATAACTGTACAGTATTTAGCTTTTCTATTCATTTGTGAAATATTAACCTTGTGTAATATGAAAAGGGACAAATCAATTCACAGCCTTAAAATAAATTTGACTGAATATCTGAAAATAACACACAAAGTTGTTTCTTGTCTACTAGTGAATTTTATGTGGACATTTTCAGATGCAGTTTAGCACACATTTAGTAATTCACAAATATAAACTTCAAAGAATTTACTGGGAAAATGGTTAGAAGTTGAGCTTTACAGCTCCATTCAATATAGAAATAAATAAGTCAATTTAGTCTGTCCAATGACCATAGAATAATCTGTTTTAGAAGTGAGAATGCTATCAGAGAACCTTTTCAGATCACTGCAGTGCACCAATAATTTATATCCTAATTCATATTTTCTTGTTTTAACAGTGTTTCTTGTGCAAGCATGAATGTTGGAGTGAGAGTCAGCAAGATTGGCATCTTCGAGTCCATCATGGCATTAAAAATAAGGCTGTAGCTTGTTTTGTGTGTGGTGCTCAGTTATCTACACCCACCGAGCGCAAAGCTCATGTACGTAAACATCTTGCTACCTTGACATGCCCAAGTTGCCCTCTCAAGTTCTCAGCACAGCATCAGTTGGTTGCACATGTCAAGCAGCACCTCGAGAAACTACGGCCACACTGCTGTCTACTCTGTGGTGCTAGATTCAATCATGCTGGCACTCTGCAGGTGCACTCGTGGCGGCACAGACCTCAGAAGTGTACCGAGGAAGGGTGTCGGCACGTAACAGAAGATGAGAGCTGGCTTGTAGTTCATCTTCAGAATCAACACACATTAACAGGCAGACAAATCCAAAGTATTATTGCTGTTCGAAATGCTTCTGATCATAATATGGATCTATTATTAGGTAAATACTCATCCTTATATGAAAACCCTTCAACTGGATTGAGTTCATATAATTCTGAAAAATGTTTTACTTCAGATGACTTAAAATCCTCGTCCACTGGAGGTTCTGCTGGCCGGTTAAAGCATGCTGAAAGTGAGAAATTAACCTCATGTTCAGATCAGCAACCTCAGGCCGCGGTGGATGAGGATTGCAATATATTCAAGGATGTTGTGAACTGTTTGGTGGAGACTGTAGCAATTGTTGAAGAGGAGCAGAAGAAAGGCTTGAGAAGAGAAGAGGAGATACTTCAGAAGGTTACAGAGGAAGGACCAACCATGCATCGATGCGGTTTATGCAATATTTATTTGCCTTCAGCAGAAGAACTTGCTGCACATAAATCTGGACACAACCAGGTACAGTACTATATATATTTATATTGGTACACTACTAATTAATAAACAAGGAAAACACTATGTTCTTAAAATTTAAGGGGCAGCTTCTGAGCCGTCATGAATAATAATAATAATAATACAGTATTATTAATATTTTATTTATAACAAATATTACCAAGGGTCTGATTATAATGTTTACATAGAAATACCACTAATCATGCACAGGACATTTTATTGCATTGATTCCACAAGGAACATTTAAATCAATCTATGCAGGGTTAAGGGGCTAGGGAGTTACTGGAGAAAAATTAGTCCAGCCCAGAATGATTGATGACAGTTCATTCATAATATATAAAGTCCTAACAGAGCTCCACTTCCCTCCCCCTCATTGTCCCCACCTTTCCTTTGACATTACTAGTGACTAACAAGGAAGTGTTCTAGATAACTACCAGTTGACTTGCTTAAATACCTTTGCCTGCTGCCACCAGGTGGCTGCACCACACACCACTACATCCCCACTCCTGGTTCTCTTCTCATACTTTCTCTTGTGTCTCATGTCTTTTAGCAGACAGGAACTGGATTTTCAGATCATTTTGACCAATTTTTCTCGGTATAGGATCATCAAATCCTATGTGCGAGACTCGGCCAGTTCACAGTGGGTGAGTGCTGTTTACAGGTCTTTTGAGTGTTCCTAATTATTTTCTGGAGGGTTTTTGATTGTGTGTTTTGTTCTGATGGTACACAGGGGGTGACTGAGCTCAGTGTGTTCATTCCACCTTAAACTTGGCTCTTTTAATTATCATTACGTATTGGTTTACTGTTGCATGAGGTCCAGTTGGCCATTCCTACTTAAGCATGGACTGAATTGTGTGCCTGTCAGGTCACATTTTGGCCTAGTGTATTACTTATGCCATTTCACTGGGATTGCTGAACTTTCTTTGTAGAATGACAGCATTAGACAAGGCTCTTCAAAAACTTTGGTTTGGGCACCAGGGGCTAGATTTAAAAAGCTGTTACATGACTGCTTAGGAGGACTGTCCCCTTCTTGTCTAAGATATCACTAGAGCACTTGTAACGTAACACAACCCCATACATAGGCAGACGGTGATTTACAATAGTGTAGCTAAAGAGTTGACACCCCAAACCACACATCTGAAAATGAAGAATGGACGACGTTTCATTTCGTCCTGGACCATTACACGACTTGATAATGCTCCAGGACGGGCTGAGACATCATCGGTTCTTCATTTTCAGCCATACACGAGGCACATTTTCTCTACTATATTATGACCCGCTACCACCATGATTAATTCATTGGCATGTTGTAATAAATAAATATATTTTAAAAACAAATAAGTAATATCATAGCAGATATTATAAGAAAAGTTATTAAATATAGACACTGCTGATTAAAACTAAGACAACCCAATGATTGCTAACACCAATGGCACCAAGAAAGCTCTACGTCGAATCAGTCATACTAATTATAAATGAGCTTGGTGTCTGTAAACTGTATTAAATATGTATAGATTGTTGGTTAGAATGCAGTTATTTAATTTATACTTCAATAACTCGATCCATATTTGTAATGAATGCCTCTAGAAGTTTTGCCTGTTCTTAATGTTATGCATATCCTTAAATCTTTGCAAGTATTCTTCCCTAATCTTAGAATCTGGGATCGTCAACTACAGTATTCTGAAGATTTATCTCCATCAGTCTTTATGGCGTAGCTATCAACAACCATGTTATCAAGCACTCCTATGAAAACCATTTACATATGGCTTCATCTAATCTTTTTTGTGTAGCACTTTAATGCTCTCTGTTTATCCAAGACTCGACTATCTCTTGCAGCAAGACACTTCCTAATACTGTATCATCTTCCTGTTTCTAGTTATCTCTCACAGTACTCTTTGTGATATTAAATACACTTTGCATATAGTGGCCTTAT
This sequence comes from Procambarus virginalis, assembly GCA_020271785.1. Classification (NCBI taxonomy): domain Eukaryota; kingdom Metazoa; phylum Arthropoda; class Malacostraca; order Decapoda; family Cambaridae; genus Procambarus; species Procambarus virginalis. The sequence goes on along the minus strand of WNGS01166226.1, from coordinate 1,319,986 downwards.
TAAATGTGTGCATACTTGTAACAATTATTACCACTGTATTATATGTTTTACTTTACTTTTGTAATACTTTATTATAAAATACTTAATACTTTTGTAATACTTAAAGTAAAAAAGTAATACTTTTTACTTTGTAATACTTATTATAGAAAGTATTACAATATATTTTTATTGCAACAGAATAACCACATTCAGCATTCTCTATTATTTATAATTTCAGATCTAGGGATAAAAAGCTTCTTTCTCTTAGCAGACTTTGCTTCTAAGACATCTTGTTACATAACAAAAGTACACTAGTCAAAATACAGTTAAAGAAGCAAGATGCCACAATATGATGTCAACAACATGTCATCATGTCAAAGGACAAAATACTTGTGCTTATGTACACAAGGACTTGATCCCTCCACCTGAGTGTGGTCTAAAACCTGAGAAGAATATGTACCCCCTTTTACATCATCTCTACTCGTTAAACACACCCAACACAACCCAACCCAACCAATCCCCTTCTAACCTAACAAAAACAAGGAAAAATATGTTTTATGTATGATGTGCATGAGGTGTATGATTTGACAATGGCATTATAAATTTTTATGCCAGTACAAGTATTAAACCCTACTGAGGATCTTAAGATCCTCAGGTTAGTGCAAAAGAGCCAGTAATGTTTTTAAAATACTAAATGTACATCATGCATATATTTTTGGTTATAGATCTTGTCTAGTAATATTATGAGGATATTATTATGCAATAATAGCAAGTTTTAAAAATGTTTTATTAATTTTGAACTTTCAGCATATTCGGCCAGTGAACTCTGGCCTTGCCACCTAAGCAAATCATCACATTACCCACTTCGCTGAACACTTGTTCAGCAAAGTGGGTAAGTTTATAGTGCATTCAAATAATGTATTATAGCTGGAGATTCGCCAAATTGAGATTGCATGATAAAGGGTACTGATGCTTGGAAGCAAAAAAATGTCTTAAAAAATAGATAAACTAAACTTAAACTAAAATAGCTTTGAGTAGTGTTGTTCAGTCTTACACTTATTCACATAATTATTTTAATCTTAAGATTTGGTGTACAGTGTGTGTGTGTGTATATATATATATACAGTATATATATATATATATCTATATATATATATATATACAGTATATATATATATATATATATATATATATATATATATATATATATATATATATATATATATATATATATATATATATATATATATATGTGCTGTGTAATTACCAAAGTGTAGTTACAGGATGAGAGCTACGCTCGTGGTGTTCCATCTACCCAGCACACTTTGTCATATAACGTTTTGAAACTACTGACGGTTTTGGCCTCCACCACCTTCTCACCTCCTTTTCAAAATTTCTTTCTGCCTCTCTCCTTACTGCCATATAGTTGTTTCTCGCATCTCTGTATCGCTGGCATGTTTTGGGGTTTGGCCTCTTCCTATATTGATTCCATTTTTCTGTCTTTTGGTCTCTGGCCCTCTCACAATTTCTGTTGAACCAATCCTGTTTTCTGGCCCTGCATCTCTGTTTTGGTATAAATGTTTGTGTGCCTTCATTGTATATTTTGCAAAATTTGGCATACATTTCATTTACTTCCCTGCCTAGCAACAAATCTGTCCAATCACACTCATTAAAATTTTTTCGAAGTTCCCCATAGTGACCTCTCTTTAAATTGAGTTTATCAACTGTTTCAATGTCCCCCATTTTCTTCTAGATGATATCTTAAAGCATATTTAATGTAATAGGATGTGATCACTCTTTCCCAAGGAGGAAGGTACTGGATGTCAATTTTTTATTTATTTATTTATTTATTTATTTATTTATTTATTTATACAGGATGATAAGCTGATATTTTTAAATGTCTACAGCCCACCAGCAAGCAACACATGGACAAAGGAAGAACTGGATGACAAACGAGAGGGCCTCATAATGGTCATGAGAGATGATATTGTACAAGCAGATAAAGATAAATCCCGACTGTTGATACTGGGGGACTTTAACTTTAAAGCAATAGACTGGGAGGCCTATGAAGCAAGAACGGAGGACTTTTGGACATGCAGATTTGTGAACCTCATTCTGGAGACATTCTTGTATCAACACATCAAGCAGGCCACAAGATTGAGGGAAGGAAATGTACCATCAGTACTGGATCTAGTATTCACGAGGAAAGAAGAAGAGATATTTATATTAGATATTATACCTGCCTTATATTAGATATTATATTATACCTGCCTTATATTAGATATTATACCCGAGATATTAGACCTGCCCGAAACCCTGCGCGTACTAGTGGCTATACAAGATTGTAAATAGTATGCTATGTATTCTCACAAACCCAATGTACCTTCTTGTA